>JAXGGA010011592.1:0-41869 GCA_038373865.1 Uloborus plumipes | reverse complement strand
GAGATTCTCGTTACGCGGCGCTAGCGGAGAAACGTTCTAAAGAACGCATTTTTTTAAATCTTTCGAATGAAATTAAAATGGAGACGATACGACAATTATTTCGCTAGATAGAGTCAATTTTGTGCCCAAAAATTGAAGTTCGAATAAAAAACGAACCGACACTTTTTAGAGGGTGGGTCTAATTTTCGTCAATAGCTCGCGGGATAAGCTTCAAAATCATAAATTTTCTTGCAATTCGATAAAGAAATGAGCGAGTTTCGACCGGGTATAGGATTCGGCTTAGAGAAATAATATATGGAGATTTGCGGTGTAAGCAATTATTAGTGGCACTTGAATTTGGCATAGCTTGGCAATGTCTGAAAATTTTCTCTGGTAATCCAAATGAAAAAGTGAAAGTAAAAGTAATGAATTGGATCCAAAGTGGTCGAACTTAAGCTTAATGCGTCGGCCTATATATATAGCGGCTCTAGTTTAACCGATTTGATTAAAACACAGAATCAAATTCCGTTTCCACTCCACGCATGTATGGAAATCAAGGCCGTATCCAGAGGGGGGGGGGGGCCGACGGGCCCGAGCCCCAACCGAAACCCGAAATGTTTTATAATGTAAAACAGAAAAAAAAAAACGTTTTCTTTTTTTTTTAATTTCAAATGGCAAAAAAAATTATATTATTTTTTCTTTTTAACTATTAAACGAGTAAAAATTTGAAGAAGTACAAAAAAAAAAAAAAAAAGACAATTCAAATTCTTATTAGCTGCAAAACAAATTTGAAAACAAGACTGTCATTAGCACTTCCAACTCTCTTTCCCAAATCAATTCAGGCTCAAGGCAAGCTACTTATCAGTTTGATCGGCGGTACCCCCTCCCCCCATAAAACTTATTAAACTTACACCACTCAGATTCTTACCCCCTAATCGCCGGGCCCCGAGTTTCCGACTAGGCTGAGATTGCTTCTCAGCGCCCTGATTCAATTAACAGGGTACTTTTTTGGTCCCCATTTATAAGCATTTGTAATCCTCGAGGGATTTTAATAGCTAAACATGTCTTCAAACACTTCTAAACATGTTAATATCAACAAGACCACACAAAAACGGATACGTTCACAGACCCTCTGCTTTGTTGGACGCTCACTAATCTTAGACAAAAGTTACTTAAAAAAAATTCCATTTACAAATGCTTAAAAACCTTGAATACTTTGTTAAATATAGCTGTAAACCTTGAATTTTAAAGTTTCTAACACAAATGGAGGGGAGGTGGGCATCAAGTTGCGCGAAACTCAGCTCCTAGATTAAAAAAAAATATTCTGCGTAATGCAAAAATCATATTCCAGCATTTTTTGTAGCATATTTTCAAAAATAATTTCTTGTGACTCGCATGTTTCATTTCTGACTATTCATTAAATACCTAAGTCAGTATTTTAGAAGTTACTTTGTAATTGATTCTTTTATTAATATGTTAAGCACGAGAAAAAATATTACTCTACCTATGTATTCTTTTTCGTTTTCTGCAGTACTAGTGATTGAAAAAGAAATTGTCGTTATAAGTATTTTTTAATATCTATTTTTAATTTTTAAAAGATGTGTCTTTCAAAGTTTTAACAATTTCGTAAGACTGTCCAATCAACTATTAAAACGTCAGAGACTGGAAAGTGCAAATGAAATGCTTTAAAGAATTTTAACTGTTCCAGAGTCTTTGAAAATCATTAAATACCTTTTTGAAACTCCTTCAAAAGTGCTTCAATCCTATTTCTTATAAATAATTAAAATATGAATTAACTAAATGGCCAGAATGTTACTCTCTCGTTAATTATTTTTTAAATCTACACTATTTCTTTTAAAGAATTTTATGTGTTTTATAATATTGGTTATTTTATGTTACTAACAAGTGCTGTGTCTGTCGGTGAGTTGGAGAACTGATCAAAAACTACTATGTAACTATAGTGAAAACCGATGTAAGCAAGTGATAATGTGTTAATCTTATCTCCACCCTTGTCCTTCCTCTCTGTCGCTTAATGTTAATCGTTTGTTAAACTAAACATTTTTTTAAGCTTTGATTAATCTTAATTTGCAAAAGAATGCAGAAAATTTATGAGATTGTTGTTTGCCTACTTTTCCAACATGTTTTTGAAGTCCCGATTGCCCCATATAAGGCCTCAAAATGCAGAATTTTAAAACTTTTTTTCAAAAATTTTCCCGGGGGAGAAACCCCCGGACGCATTTAAGCATACCGTACTCGATTTTGGACATGCGAAAAGATTCGCGCTATCATTGGTGGAATCAACTTATCGATAGATCTCCTTTCGACGCCAAAACAAAGGCAATACTATTCTGAGATACAGCCTGTATGAATTCGCCCAGCTCTCCATTAAAATAAAAGACGAATATTTACTTAAAAATTACATAATTTCGTTGTAGAAAATGGTAAAAGCATTTTTATATCATTAGCATTTAACATTAAGTTCATGACAGACAAACTTCTTTGCTAGAGTTTGAAAAGAAAACAAATAGCAATAGAGCATGAGAAATTCGTGCCCATCATATCAAAAAATCGTTTGCTGGTAATTTTTTTTAATGGCTTATTTTAATTATAAATGCTTTTTTAAATATTTTTTAACGTTCTATTTATTAGCTTATAAATTAAATTGTGCCGCTGTTATGTTTTCTGTAAAAATGTGATTTCTAAAAATGATTAACAGAAAATTATTAAAAGGGAAAACTTATAAGTTTTTTTTTTTTTTTGTATTTCAAAGTAAACTTTTTTAGGTTATTAAAACTGTTGAATTTATAGACTACTTTAACGTGCATTAAATCTTTTTGTGTATACGTTATACTTTTTTTTGTTATTGGTGCTACAATATTGGAAAATATAATTGAATCAATTATAAAATATATTATTTTGCAAAGGGAGGGGCTGTTATACATCAGTAAAGCTTTTAACAAAGTAATAAAAATTTGGAAATTATTTCTGTCGATTTCTGTAATTCCGTTGAATTTAATGTTACTTTCGAGCTTGTGAATTTAATAGATATAAATATTCCATTTCGTTTCGTTTGCTATTCTGGTAAATCGTTAGTGCTATCTGTAATAACTTTGGGGTATATAAACACATAATTTGTTCTTCTGCTTGTCTTGCATTCTTTTTGCTCCATGAATGTTTGATGTAACTGAAAATTAAGACAGGGGAAAAAATCATACTTTAAGGTAGCACTAAGTACTCGACAATAAACTTTTTTTTTTTCAATTAGACGACATGCTAAACGATATCCAAAAAATATGGTTTTTAAGGGACTAAATCATTTAATTTCTTCATTTAAAATTTATGTACCTTGTTCCCACGAGATACTTCAACAGAGCCAGTAATCAGGAAATTTTCTTCATTAATAATTAGTCGGATAATCACTACAAACGTTTTATAGAAATTCCTGTTTAAAGAAAATGTATATGAACATTTTTAACTGTCTAATGATTAATAATTCTTCAACTGATAAAACAGATGCTAATATATGTACATTGTACACATATCGCATTAAGAGTAATAATAAAAGAATATCTATCCCTAAACCTCAAACACTGTAGTAAAAATTTAATATTTTCCCCCTTTTACTCAAAAATAAATTTCTAAGATACTATCTTATTTGTAGAAAATATCAAAAATATGTAAAAATATAAAGCATAGTATTTTTGCAGCACTCTTTCAGAACTGTTTTAGAAGGGCGCGAATATTCATTTTTCCTATTATTCATGAACACTAGTAATCCAATACATTTGGAGTACTGGTTTTAAGTTTTAAAAGAAAATTGCATTTCCGTAAATTGCTTTCCGTGTTTACATATAGATGGCACTACTCCGTGTTTTGGGATGAATTTACATAGAAGTTATTTTTGTTTGTTTTGGAAATGAAACACTTTTTAGCTTGATTCTAACAATTCTAAATGTTATTTATGTTACGATGTCAAGATAGTTAATACCTATTCTCCCCCTCCTCCTTTCCTAGCACGACGTTTACACTCTGTTCTGACATTTTTCTTTCACTTCCCGTACTTTCCGAACCTATGGGCGGTGTTAGGCGATTGATTGACACGCAATGGACCAATGATGGCGCGTATCTTTTCGCATGTCCAAAACCGAGTACGGTATGCTTAAATGCCCCCCGGACCCCCTAAAATTACGGATATTCTACCCCATTTAAAAAAGTTGTCATTACATATCTCTCCATTTCCAATAAAGGTCAGTTCAAGAAAATAATAAGAATAAAGAAATGAAAAACACACACATCAAACATCGTGGTGGGGGGGGGGGGGGTCAGCTAGAAATTAGACTCATAGCACACACAAAAAAGTATGTGTGTTTGGGCAATGTACGAAACTCTGGGCCCCTCCCGAAATTTTTTTCTGGATACGGCCTTGATGGAAATAGGTCAAATTGCCCACTTTTTTATGACTGATACATGTTGTGGCCCAACTTTAGATATCAGATCAAAAAACTGTACGGTGAAGAAAAAAAAAGGAAGATCCGTTTCTGAAAAATAATAGGCTTAATTTCTGCCGGAAACATTTCTGGCAACAAAATAGGGTGTTTCCTGCCAAAAGTCACTAATTTTCCTGAAATTAACCCGGAATCTTTCTGAAGAATTCCGAAATCTTCCGAGTAAAAGTCATGCATGTTTCCGAAATAAAACAAGAATCCTCGGAGAAAATAAAGAAAGGTTGATAGTTATAGCTATCAATTTATTCTATAGAATTTGAAAATATTCTCCAGAATTTGATTTCTATTTTCTGTAGAATCTGAACCTATTCTATAGAATTTGAATTCTATTTTCTAGCATTTAGAAATCTTCTGAGTAAAAGTCATGCATGTTTCCGGAATAAAACAAGAATCGACAGAAAAAATTTAAATATGTTGATAGTTATAGCTAAGCACCTTCCTACTGTACCACAAAAGCTTCTAAAGCAAATATAGCCAAAGCTTTGACAGAATACTAATAACATAACCAGAAATACCATAGAGAGTATGTAACAACGGACCTTACATACCGCTTGAATAGAAGTCTTTTGGTATTCGTTTTAACGAGGTTCGACTGCAGGGGTACCCATCTCCCCCCCCCCCAAGCTCAGTGACACGAATTCCCCCCCCCCCCCAAATTTTTCACAACCTTCTTGTGCTTTTAATTTTTATCTGTACCCATCGGGTTTTATTTTAGTTAATTTTTTTAATTATATTTATTTTTTTTTAAATTATATTTTTTTTAAAAATTATAACTATTATTTTTTTATATATTATTAATTTTTTAAAAGTTCTAATTATGCGTAGAATAGAATCGCTTTTTTTCCTCTTCCAGACAGTCCAAGCACACACACACACACACATAAAAATAATTAAGTAAATAAATAAATAAATAATAAGAAAATAAAAGAAATAATTTAAATTGAAAAAAAAGTATGAATAACTTTTATTTAAAAAGTCCGTAAATAATTTAATTAAAAAAAACTAATGAATAATTTAAATAAATAAATACATTACTCAACCCCCCTAAATATTTTGATGGCGCAACCTGCGCCATACCCCCTTGTGGGCACCCCTGATCGACTGTATCAATATTAACGCAATAGGGCTGGCAATATGACTTTTTATAAAAAAGGCTAGCTATCCTCTCCTTTTTAACACTTCACAACACCTTTGTTTGACTGAATGTTGATTTTTCAAGCAGAGTTTCTGCTCAACAGTGTATAATTATTTTATTCTTTTAAGAAAATGTATTTGCATCTAATTCAAATTTTCAAACAATCCTTTCTTTCTTCGATTCTGCCTGATTTTTAAACACTTTTTGCAATAAATTAAACTTATTTCTTGATATCCGTCTCAGAAATATTTTTTAAATGCTTTCTCCACAGACCGTTCCCTATATTAAGCAAATTAGAGTACAAGCATTATACCGGCGCGACAGCTTGATTTTGCCATCTAGACACTGTAGTTTCGTCCTTGCTGTGAGCTCATCAGTCTTGAATGATCGATAACTGAGCTAGAGGAAAGTATTAAAGTTGAGACTGCCAACAAACTGGTAGCTAAAATAAATTTAGAAAAGCAGTTATTTACTGCTTAAATTGGTGTAGTTTACCCACTTGTTGTTGTTGTGCAATAGTGTCGTATTAACCACTATCAAGACATGGCCTAGATAGGTTGGATAGCTTATTACCCGGCTTTGCCCGGTATTGCATTATGTTTAACTTATTTCATGGTAAAATGAAATAGGGGAGCCGTAAATTGATAATTCATTGTTCATCGTAATATTTGTTGGAACATACTCATATTTAAATGGGCTAAATTTTATCAATTTGTATGCTTAAAGACTTGTCTCAATTACTCCATATATTTAAATTGAAAGAAAATGGCCATTTTGAGACAAAAAATTTGAAATCTGAGCTTTCTGGATTTTCTTTAAATTTCAAAACCCCAAATATGTGAATTCTAGTGCATCAAGGAATCTCTGTGCCAAGTTTGATGAAAATCGGACAAAAAGTGTGGATTTATACAAGGAACAAAAACAGACATACATACAAATATACATAACAACACAAGAAAGATTTACAGCACAAAGAGAGGACATAACACCCAGGGCACCCGTGGGAATCGAACCTGCGACATCTTGCTTTCGAGCAGAAAAATCTACCACTGAGCCACCGAGATCCCAGTTTGTCCAGCGATTTGAAGTTTATCAAAAAAAGAAAGAAAAAGAATCAACTGTGAATTAATAGCAAACTGTTCTAATTGTTTTTCATTTAAGAGCCTTTGAAAATGTTTAAAAAGTGCAGCATTTTCTTTAACTTACATTCTACTCTACTCATTTGAATTGTTAAAAAAATGACAAATTAAATTTGATCGAAAAATCCTGGACGTCAAATGAAAGGAACAAGTTTTCGCTTTTACGAAAACAATTAAGTTTTCTACAAATGAACTTCAGAAAAAAGATTCTATTTCTTTTTTTAGTAAATTACTTTCTCTAAAACACTTTAAATGTACAAAAGGAAAGAAATTTATTTTATCCCAACCTGTTAAATATTTAAACAATGCATAATAGAGCTGTTCCAAGTTCCGTGCAGGGACCACGATTTCGTCCCCTCTGTTTGCGAGACATTAAAAATCAGAGGTATGCTTTAAATGAGGATAGCACGATTTAAACTATGCCAACAATTCTTTACAGGAAAAAATTACGAGTTATCTTTTCCGTTTTGAAGAACTTTTATCTGAGAGATGTGGATTTTCTTTGTATGCATCCAGGGGAAAGTTTTGAAGAATTTAATTAAAACAAGTCATGGAATGCTTTGCCTTCAAGCAAATAATGCTGGCAGTTTGGTAGTGCTGACTCAGAGCACGGAATTCAACACAAAAGACAGTCGCTGCGTTTTAAAATCTTATCTGCATTAAATTTGTAGAAAACTACTCCGGATAAAAATGTCCAGTGTCTATGAAGGGAGAAGTTTTGACAACCTTTCTTTAAAAGAAAAATAATCTTAAATCCTATACTATAATACGAGAGATGTTTGTTAAGTCGAAAATCGCCCCAGAATTAATAAACTCCGGTAAACTTGGGGGTCTGGGGTTTTTGGCCACGGGGAATCGATTGGCGTCGGTTTTGAAGCGCTACGGTCGAACAGTTCGGATTTACAGATAGGATTCATGAAAAGTTTGAGAAGATTTCTTACTACGCCATTTTCTTTATGATTACTCTTATTGTTATACTGTTTCTTAGCAACCACGTTTTAACAATGGATTTCATATTTGATCACATCAGCGTAAATTTATGTTTTTATGGTATTTGGCAAATAATTTTTGGCAACATGTTAGAATTGTTATTGTTTTTGAAATTTAAAAGATATCGATCAAAATAAAGTTAGAATTGGGTATGGGCAGCGGTAGAGCCGCTATATAGACAGGCCGACGCATCAAGCTTAAATTTTACCACTTTGGATCCAACTGATTAACTTTCACTTTCATTTTTCATTGTTGAGGAATTAGGGTTACCAGAGCAAAGTTTCGGGACATTGCCAAGCTTTGTTAATTTACGTAAAAAGTTACCAAAAAGCGATAACTGGCCAGAAAAGACAATCCTCACACACGCGCTGGATCCTAAGTGGTAATCTTGTCCAATCGGTTAGTCGTCGGACTCGTAACCGGAGGGTCTCGGGTTGATCATTTAGCCGCCGATCAAAGATCCACCGTCTTCATTAATGGTTGCTGG
Organism: Uloborus plumipes; assembly: GCA_038373865.1. Lineage (NCBI taxonomy): Eukaryota > Metazoa > Arthropoda > Arachnida > Araneae > Uloboridae > Uloborus > Uloborus plumipes. The sequence goes on along the minus strand of JAXGGA010011592.1, from coordinate 33,634 downwards.
GGGACGTTAAAAATGTTCGTGGTCACAAAATCCTCCAAGTGAAACGAAACCTCTGGGGTGTGCTGGGCCAAGGGTTTACTCGGTCCTTGGGCCTGGTTAAAAATGAACAGAGCGCTCTTCAGGGCCCCATCCCGGTTAAAAAGCGAGTTGTGGTATGTACGGGGGGGGGGGAGGACCTGGAGTGTGAAGTGAAGTGAAAGTCAAAACCAACTGGAACCAAATGCGTACTGGAGAACAGAGACTCTGCATCCATTCGCATCAAATCCTCCCGTGCCACTTCGGCGCCAAATGAAATGAAATTAGGTGTGATTTTAAGGTGAGCATGGATTAAATAAGATTGTGTTTTTTAAAATAAATTACGGCTGTTTTGAATGCGTAATTGCAACCAAAGGCTCAAAAATGCTTTTCAAGTTTATCTAAATAAGTACTTCGCACTTTAAAAAACACGAGTTTACAAACCTCTTTTTTTTTAACCGAGCGGGCTCGGTCCCCTGGTACACGTTAGGGGTAATACGAGGAATGGTTGCCAAGTCGAAAATCGCACCAGAATTAATTAACTCCGGTAAACTTGGGGGTCTGGGGTTTTTGGCCACGAGGAATCACGAGGTTTGGTTTTTCTAAATAAATTTGTCAAAAATATTGAACTTCAATACACTTTAATCTTTACACTGCTCACTTTGTACCATTTCTTTAATTGTATAATTTTATATTATCAATTACATTTTATTTCCTATGACTTTTCAAACTTTATCTTTGTATAGAATAGTTCCCTTTCCAAACTCTAACTTTGTTTAGAATAGTTTACAATGGTGCACTTTAACCGGTTATCTTTTCAGCAATGGTTTCACAAATTTTCTTATGGCATGTATTGTTTTGATAAATCACAATTGAAAATTTAAATCTTCGAGTTAGCTTCGATACCTGTTTTCCTCGAGCGGAGCTCGGCCACCCGCTGGTATAGTTTAAAAACTAAAAAATACTCTTTTAGAGTTAATCAAACAAAAGCAGATTAATCAGTAAGGGCCATGCTCCAGCGTAAAACGCGACCGAAACCGAAGGCAGAAACTGAAAATCCGGGTACTATGTAATCCATTTTACGATTCTGCTTAATTTTTCTGCTTTACGTCAATATGGAGCAGGGCCCTTAGAGTATTTCATGATACTCTAACTGATTTCCCGCTGACTTTCAAAACTCTTGAACATCCGCTCCAAGTTTACATGCACTTATAATACATCAACATGTAATATAATTTAGCCGTTAGTATTAACCAAGGCTTCACTAGATAGTGTTTTATACAGGCTACTTCATTACTCAAAACATCAATGGTAAAGATTTGCCAGCTAGAGAGGGCTGAATGAGGACCACCCAAATGTTTGTTTACATTTATTAGCATGTTGTTTCTGCTGTAGAAAGTGATGTTTATCCTATCTTTAAGGGTTAAAAAATATTGATATAGTTAACTGAAGTGGAGTACAGAGTGAATTGATGCCGAAGGCCTTATTAGTACTGCTTTTTAGGGGAAATAAATTCCCTTTTCAGGTAAAGTTGGTCGCAACTCATGATTCAGTCATTCGACATTCATTCATCTGTTTACTTACTTCGAATTAGCAACATATACCAATGGCGTTCAATTTTGACATCTCTGCATTAATAAAATATACGTTTAAATTCACCGACGATAAATAAAAAATGTAGCAATGAAATAATATTGTTCGAATTTACTATTTTGTTTCATTATTGTTGCTCACACGATCTTAATTGCTGCGCAAAAGCTCAGTTGTTCATTTTGATAGCGTCGACACATCAGAGCGAAAAATGGCGAAGCTATTCGTAGAGACATTTCATTTTGATGCCCCAGAATGAAATGTACAGTAATGAAGCGATGGTGTTCAACGGAAAGACGATTGACAACAAAACATATTAATTTCTTTAGTAACAACGAAATGAGCATATATAATTGCTTGGTACTAAAGAGCAATACAAGTACGAAAAAAAAAACAAAACTACAATCTTACGACGACCAAATGTAAATTTTTTTTTCATTTACACAACATTAAAAGGTAATGTTCTTTTTATGTTAAATTTCACACATTGATAATATTTCGATAATTGGGAATCTGGTGTGGTTGCCAAATTTTTGACGATAATTACTTTATTTTGTTGCTCTTTAGTTTATGTTTGCGAAGGAAGTATTTCCCTCGCTCATAAATTGGCCACAAAGATTTAACGCCAATAGGGAAAGATAACCAGACTTCCAATCACCGAAATCTTCCCTTTTTTGTTTCTAATTTCACACATACGTTTAATACTTGAAAGTAAAATAATGGGCCAACTGAAAAAAAAACTGCGAAATAATGTGAGAATTCTTGTTAAAAAACTCGCCAAATCAACTTTAAAAGCTCCATTAGCATGTAACATAATAAGTTTAATAAATATATCGAGCCATTATTATCATTGAAATTTAAATTAAAATGCAAAATAAGAGAAAAGAAGCAACCATGAAGACGATGCAGACTTAAAATTTTAATCTTCGCTTAGGTGGTAAGAAAATACATCGCCAAGTTAAAAAACGTACCTATAACTGAAACGTACATACTACCAAAGATCTCGGTTATTGAAATATTCTCAAAAGCTTTACGGAGAACAAATTCTTGATGTGCTTTTCAAGATATTAGTGCCATAGTCATTCCAAAATGTCCATTAAAATGCAAAAAAATCGCCAAATAAATTAATTTGACAATCTAAACTCATCAAAAGTTTTGATGGAACTATCGTTCCAAAATCGCCATTTATCGCTCTGCGGTGCCAGTGTTGTTTCATAGTTTAATTATAATTAGAATCAATTAAAATGAAAAATAATTTGCTAACTAATTAAAACAAGCCGTTAAAATGCAGAATAAACCAGCAAATCGAACAAGCTATTAAATGACGTTAAAATATAATAAAATAGAATTGAATGCCAAATTGTAAAATTGTCGCCAACAAATTAAATTTTAGTTTTGTCTTTTATTATCTGATTTGTATATAATGTTAGTTACCACAAAATTCGATAGATGTCGCTAGGCGACATCTATCCGTTTTTATCCCAAGGATTTTGATCAAATGAAGCAGCCTGTATAAAACGCTATCTAGTGAAGCCTTGGTATTAACAATAGTATTAAATATATGACTCTTATATTTGTAAAGAACGTGAATTTCATCTTTATTCAGAGTTACATACAAACTGAAACACTTATAATCAATACATCAACTTGTTATATAGTTTAGCCTTTAGTATTAACAATAGTATTAAATATATGACTTTTATGTTTGTAAAGAACGTGAATTTTACCTTTTATTCAGAGTTACATACATACACCCACATGTGAAACTAACAAAAACGTATTAATAACGTTAAATCGTATGAATTTTTAGCCCCCCACGCACACATTTTCTCAGGCATAACAAAAACTCACCCCTGTAAATATTAATGATTTGTTCTAAAATTACATGCAGTCGTTCCTCCTTTAAGGGACTCGAATTAAGGGTCACACAGCCCAAAAAAAAAAAAAAAAAACCGGGTTTTTCCGGGCTGACCCGCTTGAAAAATCCCATTACTTCGGCAAAGTGGATTTTTTCAAAATATTTTACATATTGAAAACATTTATTTCGGAAACTAAATACAGTAACACCTCGTTACAACGCGCCTCGTTATATCTCTCATTCGGATATATCGCGCTTTCAATTTGTCTCCCGAATTATTATACACTAGCGGTACCCGCACGGCTTTGCCCGTGGTATAAAATTAAAAGTTCATTTGTAAAAAAATGATATAGCGGAAAAAATACTCTATTTTAGTTATAATTCAACTATAATTCCTTCAAAGTATGATATAAAAATCTGGTACGGACCCCACACTACTTCCTTTTACGTGTAAATTTCTTAGTAGATCCCTTAAGTTAAAATAGTGCTTGGAGTGAGAAAGATAACAATTCAAACATTTACACCGCTAGTTTACCACGAAACAATGCCAAAAAATGTTTTACAATGATTAGTTTTCTGAATATCGCCGATTTTAACAACATTCAGAGGGTTGTTCACAAAATATCGCCAATAACGCCAAAATGGGCCAAAATTCAAAAAATGATTTTTTTCGCCAAATTTGTCGCCAACTTGGTGGTATGTCGCCAAGTGGTCGTGCCAATTCATAACACAAAATCTGCATTGAAATTAACATTGATTTACCCCCAAAAAAGGGATAAAAGACCCCCTTGGGAGCATTCAAATGCAACCACAAGGGGAGGTGCACAACTAGACCCCACTCAGAGCCTACATACCAAACTAGAAGCTTCTACGGCATACAGTTTTTGAGTTATGCTACATACATACGTACATACAGACGTCACGAGAAAACTCGTCGTAAAAAACTCGGGGATGGTCGAAAAGTAATTTTCGGCTGTTTATATGTTGGTAGGTACATATGCACGTGCTGACAGATAGAAAAAACTACTGAACATTCATTCGGGGGTGAGCAAAATCAACATTTAGACCTAAATTTGAGTGAAATTTTTTTCGTGATCACAATACTTCCTTTACTACGTAAAAGGAAGTAAAAAGGGAAACGAGGGGACTCGGTCTTAAATTTTCTGCCTCAAGTTTCAGACAAGATAGGAAATGCTTAAGAGTCATTGCAGAGGCGCTTACATTTCTTACAGACAGGGAAGGTATTTGGACCGTGCACACACCTACTCACACAAGCGCGCGTCTACAAACACCTACACACACACATTGTAGTTCTTGAATGCGAAAACCACCACTTGAACCTTCGTCAAAATTAAAATTAAAAGTTTTTTTCCCCCCCAGGGAAAACAAGCTTATACCGCCCCAATTTTGAGCTTAGTACAGACCCTAATAGCACAATGTGTCACGGATAAGTCACAGTGACGTCACTGCGAGTCACAAGCGTCACAGTCACACCGTGACTCAATTGTGACGACGCACAAAAGTCACATGGTGACTCGTTTGCGACATTTGCGTGTGACTTCACTACAACGTCGCTGTGACAGCTGAATAGTGACCGGTCACAATGTAATGTTGTGGAGACGTCACATTGTGACCTTAATGTGAATTTTCATTAAAATATTTTTTTACCGATTGAAGACCGAATTAATAATACCGAATTAATAATTTTACGTTAAAAAATCAGTCAAAAAAATTTTTTTAAGAGCCTCAATCACTTTCTAAGAGACAGCAGTAACAAAAGCGACCAAGTGACAACCACTTGCGAATGTCAATCCGTGATGACGTCAAAATTGCAGTGACGGCCCTTACAACGTCAATGCAATTTTGGACAATTTGTGACTATTCCGTGACAACATGACACAGTCACGGAAACCGTTGTCGTGTAATTGTGTATTTGATGCGACGTTTTGATAGTGATGCGATCAGTTTGTATCGGTTATGCGACTTCTCATCATTGTCACTATCAAATTTCTTTACTTACTTGTGACCTTTAAATGACGTCGCTATAAAGCCCTGTAGTGATTTACAGCAGATGCGAAAACGGGGTATGATTATGAATAGCACAGTGACAAAAATAAGACGCTTTTGTGACTCGGGTACGTCACAACTAAAGTCCCAAAGAGGTGGCTGAAACTTACGAATGAAAATTCGCGGCGACATCACAAGTGCGATGTTGCAGTGACGACGCCTGGTAGCACAAAGGCAGTCAATGCCACTTAGTGCTGGTTTTGCGCCTTATTTGTGACTTTTAAATGAAATTCTTCAAAGCATTATTGCGATTTAAAAAAGTCGCAACAAACGGGGATGTGACTACGAATTGCACAGTGACCAAAATAAGACGCTTTTGTGATACCTCACAAGCGAAGTCGCAAAGATGTGGCAGCAACTTACGAGTGTCAGCTCGCGGAGAAGTCACAAGGCGGAGAAGTCCTCAGGTGCCGTCACTGTGAAGTCGCACTGTGACGCTGCCGCGACTTCACGCGTACGTCACTGACTGGTCGCATCGGTCGCTGTGACTGTGATGTGAGGTCGCTAAACCGTCACTGGGAGACCTAGGTTGCAATTGGGTCGTCAGGCGTTGTCACTGTAAAGTCGCATTGTGAAGTCGCCGTTGCTGACATTCGTAAGTAACTTGGTTGCGACTTCACTTGTGACGCATGCGAGGGTCACAAAAGCATTGCAGTAGCAACGCCTGAAGACGCAAGTGGGACTTTTCTCTGACGTCGTGGTAAAGTCGCATTGTGACTTAAAACTGTCACATCGACGTGGATGTGACTCACTTTGTGACCACAATGTGACCTTCAGCAGCTCTTTACTTTTTGAGTTTCCTCTTGTAACTCTCGTCTAGTATAGTGGTTAGAATTCTTGGCTTGCATCCAGACGACCCGGGTTCGATTCCAGGCGTGGGACAATGGGTTTCGCAGCGTAACGGTTGGCGGAAAGTATGTTGATTCAATCCAGGTTCTTATATCAGTGATTTCTGATGTCAGTAAAAGACTCTTTTATTTTTTCAAAATTAAAAAAAAATATTTTATGACGGGTCGTCGGGCGCCGTCACTGTGAAGTCGCATTGTGACGCTGCCACAACTTCACACACAGGCCACTGACGGGTCACATCGGTCGCTGTGACTGCGATGTGAGGTCGCCAAACCGTCACTAGGTGACCTCGGTTGCAATTGGGTCGTCATGCGCCGTCACTGTAAAGTCGCATTGTGACGTCACCGTGGTCGGACATTCGTAAGTTGCGGTGACTTGGTTGCGACTGCGCTTGTGACGCGCGTCACGGGTCACAAAAGCGTCACATTTTGGTTACTGTGCTATCAGGGGAGCTTTCTTTCTGAGTTTTACTCAAGTGATTTATTTGCGTGACATCGACCCGGTCAACTTGTAATATCTAGCAACTTAAGGTCCTTTGTAACTCCGTTTTCTTCGTTCACTTTTTGTATGCATTCGCTCAAAAGCCACCATCTTGGATTTTAACGTCAAAATTTTTTCCCAGTTTAGCAAAAATGCACATATCATACAAAACCCAGAAGAAATAAAAATCAGCGATTAACAAATTCATTAAATGAGCATTAATGAGCATTGATTGAATTAAAAGTAAAATGTAATCTCATGGCTGTAGAAACTCATTTAGACGTTTAAAAATAAAATTCAAAAGCATAAACTACTTAAACTGCTTCTCTGAATTTAGCGTTTCTAAGGCGAACGTTCCAAAAGAGAGGAATGCAAATCAAATTCCGGAGCTCTACAGCACGTAAATTTAGTAACTAAATTAGCACGTTTTCTTTTATGCTGATGCTCAGTGCTCACGCTATATTCAGCAAACTCAAAAGTAATCTATAATTAAGGAGGAAGAAAAAGGGAATGCGTACCGAATCAACTTCAGTTTTAAAACAGACTAAAACAAAATTTCGTGCAGGAAAAGCTTTTTTTCTGGTTTCATGTTAAGCGTTAAATTTGAATAAGCACAAAGTTGGTGCGGGCGGGATTTTAGGTCTTAATAACACGTTTTAGCTGGCATGTTTCTGTTTTCTGATACATTAAATTGAAGCAGTGAATAATCGAGGGAGGGATTAGGGAAAACCTCAGAAATCTAAAAATTTATTCTGTTGCAAATCCTAGTATGGCAGTTTATATGTGTATAAGTAGGATTGCGAGCCCACCAACTCCCAATATATTCCCACCCTTGAAGAAAAGTACCGACTGCGGTAGTGTAATAATAAGCAATTAAGAATCTTTAAGTGTTTAAATTTTGATGCACAAAGCTGCTATGGTTTCTTTTACCGTAGATATCGGATATCTTTGCATTCATAAGTTCACAGTTTTTGTACCGAGGAAGACGTTCTTTGTAACGTCGAAACACTAGTCTGCAGTCGCACATGTCTGTGGCGCATTTGTGCTTTTCAACGTTGTAATTTTGCTTTCAGTAACTCATAGTGTTTGAGAAGCAAGTGGTAGTTAAACCTTCTTAACAAAAGTCAGTACATTTACCCTTTTTACTTCCTTTTACGTAGTAAAGGAAGTTTTGTGATCACAAAAAAAATTTCACTCAAATTTCGGTCTAAATTTTGACTTTGCTCACCCCAGAATGAATGTTGTGTAGTTTTTTCGACCTATCAGCACGTGCATATTAGGGTGGAGCGAAAAAACCTTTTTTCTTATTTTTCTAAGCTTGTATGTGGAAAACGTGCCTTTTGTATTTTCTAACAATTCTGCAAAAGCAAAATATTTTCTGACAATTTTTTGATCTCCCTTCGCCTCACTGAAAAATTGACATTTTGAGATTTTATGCCAAAATACTGCATTAAAAGACTTTGTAGGGCACTTTGAATGCCCTACATTTTTTTTCCACCCTTTTACGTCGATGGTTACTAAAATCGACATTTTTAATTCTTCACTTTAATTTTGACAGATTGCATCAGTAGTTATTAGAAAAATAAAAGGTTCTTTTCCCGCCTGTTATTGTTATGCAGCAGCCATCCTGTAAGTGTAGAATATATTCAAAGGCTTGTTTCCTTTTATAGACTAGATTCAGACTGAATTCAGCGCGGCTTTTTATATTATTACTAGTATTAGATTATACTGCTGTTATTATATTACAATACAAAACTACGAAATCATAACTATTTCGGTTTTCTATTAGATTGGAATCGAACTATTTTTAAGGTGAAAATTAATTTCAGTTGTATATTTGTTTTTTAAAGAAATATTTTCTATCATATAAATAATAATATTATATACAGGGTGGTTATAAATTAACAGGAGGTGTTTGGAGCCCTCTAGCTCGCGAACTACTGGGCGAAACATTGCCAAACTTCGCGAGCATGCATATTAGACCATGGGATTTTGATTTCTGGAATAAAAAAAAAATTAGTTTGAAAAATCCCCACCAGGGGGAAATTTGGCGCTGTAAAAGTGTATTACACTGAATATCGCGAATTAAACTTGAAAAGATGCTGTATAAATCAATTTCGCCAAGCAAAAATGATTGCTCTTTGCAAATGAGGTTTAATATGATCGCCGTAGAATTTTCTATTAAAAAAAAAATCACCACGAACAAAATAGCTGTCCATTTAACCAAATAGAATGCAATAATTTGCATAAACGCTTTGCGTTTAGCGATCATCTGTATAAAATGACTGACTGGGAGCATTCTCATCATTCTGAGCGCAGTTGCCTCTTGATGGCTTTTAGCTATGCAGGACCGCGCTTTGTTAGTGAAGCTCTACTATCAGCGTGATGAAAATGCCAATGTTACTCTTCGAGAATTTCGGCGAGTGAAGCAGTTGAGAAAAGGCTCGCTGACCATAACAAATTTAAGAAACATGATTAAGCGGTTTAAAATGACTGGATTTCTAGCCCAGCAACCAGGCTAGGGGCGACAGACGGTTAATCAGCTACAAGTTGACGAAGTTGCAAATGCTATTAGAGAACAATGCTTTGATGCTATCAAAGAAACATTTCTGATATCGCATGTTTAAAAGATATGATAATTTTAAAAATTAGAGAAATCCATTCTGATATGTTACGAGCTACCGTAGAAAATGTTCTGCATCGTATGCAGTTCTTACAACTTTACAATGGCGATCATATCGAACCACATTTGTGCCAAAAAAAGTCATTTTTGCAAATAAAATGGATGCATATTTTGTCAGTAGCGATTAATTCTTCGATAATCATAATAATACACTTTAACAGCGCCAAATTTCCCCTGGTGGTAATTTTTCAAACTATTTTTTTTATTCCAGAAATCAAAATCCCATGGTCTAATATGCATGCTCACGAAGTTTGGCAATGTTTCGCCCATTACTTCGCGAGCTAGAGGGCTCCAAACACCTCCTGTTAATTTATAACCACCCTGTATATATATATTATTTAGGAAGTAATAAGCATTACGTTTTGTATAAATCAAATTGATGGCAGTCACAAGAGACAAAGTATCATGCGTGACATTTGATTCTCCAAGGAACTTCCCGTACAATACTTTGCCAACATGCCAACTTTCACCGATGTAATGAAAAAATGTATAAAACTACGAGAAGACCTCAAGACAAAACTGGAAAATACAAATCATTTTTTGACATAGGGCACACACTTTGTTATGAAGTGGAAGGGATCTGGACAGAGGTCTGGTTTCCAATGGTAAGTTATGCACATGCGGTTGAAAAACTGGGATCATTTCACAACAAATACAGTCCGACCCTGAAGATTTACAAAAGGAAAAAAAAATATATCAACTACCAACGAGGAGAGGCTGACTAACTTTCGTAATAGATCTCAGTTGATATAAGTTCTTCGACATGACTTCAAACTGCAAATGCCCTACAGAATTAAAAGTTCCGGCAATGGAACGCATTTTTATGCATGATCAAAAAGAGGACCAAGAAAGATTATAATTGGTGGTATAGATCAGATAGAGACGGCGAAATTGAGGATAAAGCTTAACAAGAAGTTCTGTCAAGAACTAAACGAGCCTACTTTCCCGTACATCGACATCGGCAATCTAGCATCTAATCAATATTCTCTTGAATATCTGAAACTGAAAATTATGTCAAACATACCTTTATAACACTTAAAGCTGATTTCTAAAAGCAAAATATACCCCTCTCATCAGATGATCAGGACACGTAAAAAGTAAATAAACGAGTAAATAAAATTTTGTCGCACCTTTTAAAGAATGTACCTGCTATAGTTCTTCCGTAGAAAAATTTCACAATCGTTTTCAAATGAAAAAAAAAAAAATAATAAAATAAAAGTACAAAGAACATCAAAACACATTTTATCGAAGAAAGAAAAAAACCTCGTTCGTTAATAAAATGTCTCGAATTTTATTTTTAATCCGTTGCCAGTTGTTAACTATAAGTAAAGAATAAAATGCTCTTGTGAATGAACATTTTTTGTAATCAAAAAAAAAAAAAAAAATATCGTCTGCCAAAAAAAAAATAAATAAATAAAAATAATAATAATAAATTAAACAAAAAAAATGAATAAATAAACAAAAAATCGTCTGCCCAGTCAGTCATTTTTTCTGAGTCTGCATTTCCGCCATGTTTGCGGAGTCGGAGTCGGAATCAGAGTCCTCACAGAAGATTTTTCAGAAAAGTACTTAACATACATTTTTTATCAAAACTGTTTTCTTACAAAGTTAGTTTGAAGGAAATCCGCCTTTAAGTTTAGAATCGACATTCAATTTAAATTTCCCAGTAGGCGCTCATGTTAAAAATTTTTCTGAACGGTTCATCATTGAACGAAAAATTGTTCAAATTGAAAAGTGAAATATGGGAACGAGTCTCTCCGAGATCTTTCGAACAAAAAAAGTTTATTCAATTCAGACGGTTCACTTAAAAGTTATTAGGCGGAGAACGGTTCAATATTGAACGAAAAAATGTTCAAATTGAAAATTTAAATACGGTAATGAAGTATCCTCGCTGATATCTGTCGAACAAAAAAAAGTTTGTTTAAATCGGATTGTTCACTCAAAGGTTTAGCATCGCGGGATAGGTTGTTTGAACGGTTCAATGTTGAACGAAAAATTGTTCAAATCAAAAATGTAGGTACGGGAATGAAGTATCCTTGAAAAGATCTTTCGAACAAAAAAAAGTTTGTTCAAATCGGACTGTTCATTCAAAAGTTAGTATCGCTGGACCGGTTATTTGAACGGCTCAAAATTGAACCAAAAATTGTTCAAATCAAAAAATCAAATATGTGAATGAGCTGTACTCGCCGAGATCTTTTCAACAAAAAAAAGTTTGTCCAAATCGGAATCTTCATTCAAAAGTTATTAGGGGGGGACAGACAGACCGACAGACCGACACACAAATTCCCCATCTCAATACCCTACTTTCAAATTTTAAATTTTTCGATATTCATTTTACCTCTTTATTTTTTTAACTTGGCGATATTTTTTGGACTTGGCGATATTTTTTTTAATTTGGCGATTTTTTTTTGGACTTGGCGATATTTTTTAGATGCATTAAGCTACTTTTAATACTTTTTTCGTCTTTCTTTTATTTTTAACGGGAAAGTAGGCTAAAAAAGATGAAACCATTCTCAGTCGAGTAAATGAGCTAAGTTTTATATAGAGGAAAAATACATCCAATTTTGCCGATACTGACAGTATCGAGGAGGAATCTCACTCGTTGGGCAGTGTGACAGACGATGGGTACATACCCGATGAAAAACCTATTGAGACTAAGGCAAATAAAAATATAAAACGCAAGAAAAGGACAGTCTCTCTACTTTCACTTGCTAAAGCTTGCGATTGGATCGAAATCTCGGATAGATTGGCTTTTGTATTGACAAAATCAGTTCTGCGCGATGTTTGCCTCGTGCCACCAATCGACCGATCTAAAGTAATAGATCGAAGTAAGAAACGTAGAAAAAAAAGATACTCGTAGGAAACTTCAGCAAAATTACAATCAGATTTATTATGCTCATCGTGACATAGAGCAAATATATTTTGATGCTCGAAAAGATCAAACTTTGACACAAGTAGTCGACAGTGACAGCAAGTACCACAGAAAACTTCTCACAGAAGAACAGATAAGAATCATCGGGGTGATGGCATTATAGGGTGTGATGTTTTTATGAGGTTTTTGGGGGGCACCCCATAGCATAAAAGACTATGGGGGGCACTCCATAGTATAAAAGACTATGGGGGCACCCCATAGTTTGTAGGGTGTGATGGCACGAATGTGAACACAGATCATAGAGCAGATGTTATACGACGACTGGAGGAAACATTAAAGCGTCTTCTGTAGTGGCTGGCATGCTCCACGCTAATGAGCTGCCTCTGTGCCATCTTTTCCATGCACTGGATGGCACGACTACAGGACCACGGGGCGGGGGTTCTCTGGAGATATCGGAAAGTGGCCCCAATCAGCCTGCTACTTCATTTGAACCCATACAGTTAATTGAGGAGTTGTCCAATCTGCACCCGAAGAAGTTAAGCACATATCTATGCTATCTACTGGAAATGTGCAATAGCATCAACAAAGGTGAATGTAGCCTTACTTTAGCAAATAGAAACCGTGGTTCCGACCTAAATCACTCACGATGGATCACTACAACCAATCGAGCTCTAAATTTCTAAATCACACTCTAGTCGTGGAAAGACATATTAAGCTGGCGACAGAGGCGGCAAGGAATGTTTGTAGGCACATAGCACGAGATGGGATCGTCCGAGCTTCAATTGCTTCGAGAGAGCTGATGCCGAAGTTTGAGACAAAACGTAAATTCTCGCATTTCACTTTAAATATATTTGTGACATTTTACTGTATTTTTGCATTGGTGATATTTTATTGAATTTAGTATTTTGTGATTGTTTACTATATTAATTATTATGTTTGCGATATTTTGTTGTGCTTAAAAGTGGCTAAACTGAAAAACAGTTTGTCTGATGTATAGTCAATTTTTTTACATAATGTCACTAAATACTGTAAAATAAAAGGTCGCGAAGGGAGATCAAAAAAATTTCAAATCTTTTCAAACTTTCACACTCTGTTTTAGGGATCAAATGGCACATTTTGACACATCAAGCTATTTGAAATTCAAAAAAAAAGTTTTTTTTGGTCATTTTCGCTGCACCCTAGTGCATATGTAGTACCTAACAACATACAAACAGCCGAAAAATCCATTTCGACCATCCCCGAGTAAATTACGGCGAGTTTTCTCGTGACGTCTGTATGTATGTATATGCGGATGTATGTGCGTATGTATGTGTCGCATAACTCAAAAACTGTATGCCGTAGAAGCTTCTGGTTTCGTATGTAGGCTCTGAGGGAGGTCTAGTGTTGCACCTCCCTTTGTGGTTGCATTTGAATAATTCCAAGGGGGTCTTTTACCCATTTTTTTGGGGTAAATCAATGCTAATTTCAATGCAGATTAAGTGATATGATTAGGCGCTACCGCTTGACGATATATCGCCAAGCTTTTAGTCGGCGTTTGCCACCAACTTGGCGACATATCGCCAAGTTGGCTACAAATTTGGCGGAAAAATGATGTTTTTGAATTTGAATTCAATTTGGCGCACTTAGCTATATTTTGTGAAAAATTCACTGAATTATGTTAAAATCGGCGATATTTAGAAAATGAAACATTGTAAAACGTTATTTTGCATTGATTGGTGACAAACTGGAGTGTAAATGTTTGAATTGTTTTCTTACTTACTCTAAGGTACTATTTTAACACTTAAGGCATCTATTATGGAATTTAACCGTAAAAGGAAGTAGTGTGGCGTTCACACCAGGTTTTTCAATAATACTGGGATATGCAATCTCCGGTAAGTAAGTATTTAACTGTTGAAAGCAGATATCTGTGCTTGACATTCTTCAGGGTTATTTTATTAATCCCCCTACTCTAAAATCACACTACTATGGTCCTTACCAATAACTTGCCTTATTTAACAGGGCCATTCCACGGAAAACAGTAATTGTGTCTCGCAGGGGACACTTATATTTTATTTGAAATAACAATTAAGAAGGATAATTAACAAAATGTTGTTGAAGAAAATAAATACCTTCGTGCAGAAATAGGGAAGTTTTAATCCAACGTTAATTAAACACTAATACGCATCAGGGATACTGCAGACACGTGTTTCGGCGTTGCAAGGAACGCCTTTTTCAATGCAAAAAAAAAAGAGCTTATGGAGCTTTTATTTTAAGCTGTTCGCTTCTGTTCCTGTTGCTTTTATCGGATGTCTGTGCATCCATAAGCTCTCGATTTTTTTGCATTGAAAAAGGCGTTCCTTGTAACGCCGAAACACGTGTCTGCAGTATCCCTGCTTATTTAACGCTGGATTAAAACTCCACTAAAATGTTGTTGCTTAAAAAATGACACGCGTACCGCACTTATATCTGCTATTCTAACTAATCGAGAAAATGTATTATTAGGGAAGGGAAGTTAGCTGAAGGGAACTAAAAAGTATTTGCATATGTTTCCAAAAAATCTATTTTTTAACCAATTCGTTACTCTATTATCACATATTGTATTTTAAATTTTACAAGAACTTCAAGCACATCTTATAACTTTCATTACTAATCCCTAAAGTTTGGAAAACGTCCTGCAAGGCTTTGAAAGATACCAATCTTAAATACGAAATGATTTGTTTTTTAATTTGAAAATATGAATTCAAAACTATTTTCTGAGGTCTAAAGATATTCTCTACAGCTCAAAGAAATCTTCTAACGACTAAAAAGGTATGAGAAAAATCTTATTAAAAGTAATTAGAGAAAGCGAAAGCTGAATGTGTGTTTCCATGACTACGAAGCATTAAGTCTGTCAACAGCAAATTCCTTTTGTTCGCAGCTTATCCTCCTTTTGTTGTAATTTGTTTGGAACGAAATCCAGACCACCTGCTTCAAAAGTGAAGAGAAACAGTTAAAAATAAACAAGAAATATTTGTAAGCGAGGAAAACAAATACACTTACTGGAAATGAAAAAGGATTTTGGAATTTACGTGAAAACCCTGAAATTAACTTTTCGCTTTAATGAAACGTTATTTCGAAATATGATTTAAAACGATTACAGAACATCAGAAAATTTTTACTTGTTTATTACTAGAATTAAGTGGAAAGCCACAGAGAAATAATTATAAGACGATCAATAACACTAAGCACTTCAAAAGTGCTGTAGTTGTGGGGTGAAGAGAGAACACAGAATAACGCTATCTCCCAAAAAATGTTTTTTTTTTTACGCAAAAATAGTGCAAATGTAATGTGGTGTAGTTTCAAACCACTTCTTCTTTTAGTGAGTTCCCCCATGCATACAGATGAGCCTTAAATTGATAATTCGTTGTTAATCGTATTCTTTTGTGGAAAAAACTCATATTTAAATGTGTGAAATGTTATCAATTTGTATGCTTAAAGGCTTATCTCTATTACACTATATGTTCAAAATTGAAAGAAAATTGCCATTTTGAGACAAAAAATTTGAGCTTTTTGGATTTTTTTTTCTTTAAATTTCGAAACCCCGCTTGTGTAAGTTTTGGTGCATCAAGGAACCTTTGTGCCAAGTTTGATGAAAATCCGACGAAAAATGTGGATTGGTATAAGGAACAAACATACAAATATATATTCATGCATCCATTTTTATGTATATAGATTTCAACTATTCATTAGTTTCCGTAAAAATGATCTTGTGTGGTTAGATACCTCCACTTCTTTCTACGATTTATTGGTTTCCGTAAACATGCCCATCGTCATTAACATTCAATATTTATTTGTTTCTATAAACAAGCTGAAGAATTTGGCAGAACGGAGAATTAGATGTTCTTTCCTCAAGCGGAAGTCATTCTTTTTCTTTCTTTTTTTTTTTTTTTTTTGACCAATCACAAATTGCTACTTGGTTTCTTTTTGGACCTCAAACGTCATGTAGTCCCTTTTTCAGATCGGACTCGAAATTTGAAACAGGGCGTATCGGTGCGCCACCTCCCGTTACGTCCATCGGCCGCTGCTCCTTCGACACAAGGTGGCGCCCATGTCCTGCATGGTGGCGAAGGAACACATACACATGCACGCTTACACATGGCAACACATGCACATTCTCACCTACCGCAGTTCATTATTGCGAAAAACATAATTCGAGTAACAAGATGCCAAAATTGTTTTTTTTTTTTCAGTTTTACTGCCACGCTAAGCACAAAAGTCGTGTCTTATCGCCCCCCAGTGGCTCTTTGGCACGTATTTTACCAAAATACAAAATTATATGGTCGTTTGAGAACGGGAAATATTTTTTAAAAATTTTTGAAAAAGTTTCATCTGGATCAAATACATGATGACGCAAAATTGAAAAGAGTTAAATCTCAGTTTGAGATCGACTGCATATACTACATTTGCACTTAGCACGGCAGCATAGGCAGTTTAACAAAGAATCAAATTTCTTGGAGAGAAATTTTCCGCATTTTCTTCGCTCGATACCAGACAGAAGTGCAGCACACCAAGAAAGAGACTTAAAAAAAAGTTCGCAATGAAGTCAATTAATCTGCCAAGAAGGGTGTAACCTACGGTCTGGTCTTGAGTTATGTATAAGAAACTAAACTGCTACACATTACTTTTGGCCCTCATGGATAAGAACTTGGCGACGATTCCAACGATTACGTAAGCGAAATTGGGTCATAAATTCTGGTCCTTAGACACGCATCAGGATTCACAATTTTGGAATGCGATTCCAGTAAAAATAAAGATGAGTAACAAGCAAGTGTATGGTGAAAAAGGCTTTTAAATTTATAACTTAAACTGAGGAAGGCCAAGAAAACCAGAATTATTTTTTTATGTTTTGTTAAGTTTCAAAGAATCATTATCCACAGTTTTATGCTAGCCTAAGACAGCCTTAAAAATTAGTTTGTCTATATATACATAAAAATCCATGTATGTATATTTGTATATATGTATGTATGATCATCAAACATGGCACAAAGGTTCCTTGATGCACTAGAATTCACATAGGCGGGGTTTAAAAAATTTTAAAAAATCCAAAAAGCTCAAAATTTAAATTTTTTTGTCTCAAAATGGCCATTTCTTTTTCAGTTTTGAATATATAGAGTAATAGAGATAAGCTTTTAAACATACAAGTTGTTAAATATTTAACTCATTTAAATATGAGTATTTTAAAACAAAGATTACGATTAACAATGAAGTATCAATTTAAGGCTCACCTATTTTATTTTAGCATGAAATAAGTTAAAAACAACTATAATTCATGTTCTAATTACCTTGGAACATGGCACAAATATTGCATGATGCAGAAAATTTAGAGGTTCCAGCAGATATTTGCTGCCCATGAGGATAGAACTCATTCAAATAATTTTTTCAGAGTTACGTTGAATTAATAAGCCCCCGGGCATCACCGGGTAATAAGTTAGTCATTAAATTGGCCGATTACCGATTAATCGGTGAATGAGAAACGGCCGATAAATATTCGGGTTTATTATTTTTAATATCACCAATATCACCCTCACTGTTTTTACCCTTTCTAATACAATTCCGATTTTTAGAAATGGTTACTTATTTGTTTTTGACAAAAGATTTGTTTTTCTCCATTTTTCCATGTTAAATAATTTCAAAATTTTATCAACTTCCTTTGAAATTTTTTAAATATTTTTGCGAATAAATTACATTAACACACTATATATAATAATTATTAAAACAAATGGGGGGGGGGGGGGAGCTGTGATGAGCACTTTAATTTAGGGGTGTTCTTAATTTACATTTATTTTTCAACTATAAGTAGCCATTTAATTCAAGACTTGTTCTTTGAAAATTAGAGGTTATTGAAAAGCAATAGGCTAAGAGAAAAATATCGAGACATGAAAAATGTTGCAACATTGTCTATAAGTGTAGATTTCTTCAGAATAGGAATATTAAATTATTAAATCATTTATATCAACTGAGAGGCAATTTTTTATTATTATTATTATTTTGTATTTCATTCTTTGAATTATTTGTTTTGTTTTTACTCATTACAGTTTCGTAAAACGTGTAATTCTTGTGTTTGCAGAAAATTATTTATTTATTATTTATAAATTTATCCATCGTAATATTGTGTTCAAAAATCGTTGAATTAATTTTATTTAAAACATCTTTTCCGCCGGTTGATCAGCAAAATTTGACTGATTTTAAATGAAATAAAATATTCATGTTTTTGAATTCCAATTTAAAATTTCAGGAATTTGCAGAGGGTTATCTTTTAATATTCCAACCAGTTTTACGTTTTCTATGAACTATTTGCTTTGTTTTCACTCTGTACACACTTACTGTATGTTATAGTAAGGATTTCGGAAAATTACATTTATTTACTGCTAATAAAACAATTTATCATAGTTTCTTGGTGAAGGTATATTTTAAAAGATAATATAAAAAATTAAAAAAAATCGCCGATTAATCGGTAAGATTTTTCCGATTATTAATAATCGGCAAAGTGGCCGATTATGGCCGATTAATCGGTACTGCCGATTAATCGGTGCATTCCTAATAGTCATTATTAAAAATCATCATCATTATTGTTATCATCAACGCCCCCGTAATACTAAGGCAGTAACCGAGCTGGAGGCAGAAATTCTCTTAACCCATTTATGGGTGATTCTCCAAAATCCGAACAATATGATGTCCCCGTAGGACAGCACACAAATTATTTGACCTAGAAAGTTTTTTTATTTTTTTAATTGTTAGAAATACTTATTCTGATGTTATTCAATTCATATTAAAGCAAGTTTTCATTTATTTTTTTCTACAAAATTTTTTGAATAGACAAAAAGTCACCTTTTTTGCGTGTCCCACCCTGTTTCTAAAATGGAAATAAATTATTTTAAAATTTTGCGTGAACATTGCACAAATTTCACTTGTAGTGTTGAATTATGTATAGTTATGAGTGTAATATAGTGTTGTTTTACCTTATTTAAATGATTATATAATCAGGTACATCATTTTGAAGTTTGTCCCCAGATTGCATGTCCCTCTCCTGGCCTACAAATTGGTTCAATTATTAAAGGCAAAAAGAAGGAATTTTGAATCTGCAGTACTATAACACTGTTTATTCTCATCACTTCTTTGGACTCATAGAGTATTTTGTCTATAGAATGTGTCTGCTGTTCGTATTATTATTCCTTAGTTCAAAATGAGGTATGTAACATTTTCGATGTCCCTCTCCTGGCCAACATTTCTGTTCTAAATAAAATAAAAAGAATAATTCTGCCTGCAGTGTGTAATTGAGTTAAGAGGATAAAAGAGAAAAATACCATTATTTACCTTCTATATAATTCCGGGTAGAAATATCAGCCTTTTTTTGATTAAAATGTCCCTCTCCTGGCGCAAAAAAATGTCCCTCTCCTGGCGCAAAAACAAAAAAAATGCCACTCTAGCATTACTTTTAAAGCACTGGTAATCTGGCATACTTAAAGTGAGTTCCCTCTATTTTTCTCTTAATATGCTCCTAACAAAGAGTAAGTATGATTTTTTTTAGATTTTTTTAAGCATTTTTATTTTTATAGAGTTTGTGAGTTGAAAATGCCAGGTTTTTGGAGAATCACCCTTATGCCCAAGTTTTTTTTAACATTTTTTTTCAATTTTTATCTGCTTAAAACCCTTACTTAATGGTTTACATACATTTTAGGCTTAAAATATTTCGCCGTTGACATATTCATTAAGTTATTTAACGTCCTGTTTATGGGATATTTTGCAGATATGAGAGCAAAATACGACCTTACTTGTACAAAGTAACATTACAGAAGGCATCTGCGATCAATTTTAAGCAAATCATTTTGAAATAGTTTAATTTTATGAAAAATAAGTTCGCAAAAAAAAACTTACTTTCTGCGGCTACCCATGCTGGATCGTTGCTTGACTGATTTGTCTGAAAATAACTGTCAATAATTAAACTCTGATGTCCAAATAGTGACTCTAACTGGTTTTCTCAAGAAGAAGGACTATTTAAATTGCGAAAAACAGCTTTAGTAAAAGGATATACCCATTACAGGTTTTTGTATGCAATAACTAACAAGCGTCTCGTTTTTAGGCTACTAGGCATAAATGGGTTAAAGAAGCAATAAGCTGGACTGATGATTCCGAATGAAGATGAAACTGTAATCTCTGGATGACATGGCCGAGCTGACGCTGTATTTCATGCAGGTCTGACTTTGCCTTGGCTTAGGGGCAGTAATTTACTGCCCAGTACCCAAGTTTTGTCTTCAATATTCGAGTTGAACCGTACGACTGCTGCGGTTACTCGCTGGTGAGCTTTTTTCACATTAACTGCCAGTTTGTTTGACACTCTTAGCTCTTTAAGGGAATTTCTGCCTCCAGCTATACTCTGTGTGATAAGCAGGCCCGTCATTTAGGGGGGCAGGGGGGGGGGTCAATTGCCCCCCCCCTGACTTTGAGAAATCAATGTATTTACATATAAGTGGGCGTGGTTTTTGTTGTTTTCTGGTGAAATTGTATTGTGTTTTTACCCTTTGCCCCCCCCCCTGGAAAAACTTGAAATGACGTCCCTGGTGACAAGAGCTGGCGGCTCAAAGTAAAATTAATTTCCCACTCTCCGAACTTTTCCCGTGATGGTTGTCATAGTTACGGCCCTTGGACTTTTTCCCCACTTAGCTTTTGCAACAATGGTGAAATGCAGACGGTTAAAATTGCTTCGTGTGTAAATTATTATGGGTCATTCCATGTCAAGTGATCCAACGTTTTTTACCTTACATTTTTGTATTTCTTTCACATTTGGCTCATCAATTGTACCCCTTGAGGTAATCAAAAGTCTCAATTTTTGGATTTTTATCTCTATTATTTTTTCATTTATGAGACTTTGAACTTTGGAAAAACCCTCGTTTTTCCATGGATAAGGGTACATAAAAAGGACCATAACTCGGCACCAAATATAGATAGAACAATTTGATAAATGGCATTTTAAAGTACGTTAGTTGCCGCTTAATCAGATATGCAACATGACTAATTTGATAAAAATTTTCTTTTTCAAAAAATGAAATTTAAATTTCAAATTTAAATTTCTCAAAAAACATATAATGAATTTTTTTGAAAAAATTCTCAAAAATTCTTGTATATTTCATCTATGTTTGTACAAATTTTTAGATTGGGATCTCAATGGGATCATATTTTTTTGAATTTTTGAATAAAACTGTATAGGAAAAAAAATGATATTTTTTAGATTCTATTTATTTAAATACTAAGTTGTCTTGCTTGTGATGGTCTAAAAAGTAGTGAACAAACATGAATATGTTTAAAGTGAGCTAGCATGAGCTTATAGATTTGTCAGGTTCACCCCCTCCCCCCTTCCTCCCCCGCACAACCACTCTTTTTTAATTCAAAACTGTTCAAAATGTTAAAAAAAAAAACAACTCTTTGATACAAAATGAATAGTAAACTTATTTAAAGTTGATAAATGAGTTTCCTTATAACTAGACGAAGTATCCCCCTCCTCCACCCAAATATACCATTAACGCTGTACTATTATGACGTCTAACCTGGGGATTGAATTGACTATTATTTTTACTCTAGGTAAGTGAGCTAGCATTAACTTGCAGATTGGTCAGTTTCCCCTCCCTTCCTTCCTGACCCAACCATTTTAACCCCAAACTGTTTAAAATGCTAAAAAAAAAGCTTCTTTGATACAAAATGAACAGTAAACTTGTTTAAAGTTGATAAATGGGCTTCCTTATAACAAGGCAAAGTACAACCCTTCCCCCACCCAAATATACCATTAACGCTATACTAATATGACGTCTCACCTGGGGATTGATTTGAGGATTATTTTCCCCTTAGGTACATATTGTTTTTCAGACGAAGTGTTTCGTTTTCAATCCGAACTTCACAAAGTGTACTTCCATTCAAAATCTGAATTTAAACTTATGGTTCATTTCATCCCCTCCTCCAGCACCAATCTTCAATTTTGAAGGGAGGGAATAAATGGGTCGCCCCAAGATCATAGCAAATAGCAAAATAGCACTGTTTCCCCTTGTTCTCATAATGTTTTCCCATTATTTTTACACAAAACTGAAAAGAAATTAAAGTGTCACGTTATATGTCAGTCCCCATCACTGCCTTTCCTTTCTCTTATTGGACAAAGCTCATGAGCTAATAGGAAAGAGTAACAAACAGAACAAACTGAAACACTACCAGACATCAGTAGAGACTAAGGCTTTGAAATGGGGCTAGGCGGGATGATAAAAAATAAAAGTTTGGAGTGGAAAGGTAGAATAAGGGGGGGGGGGGAGCAATCTGTAAAGAAGTTAAACAACATGTGAGGTTGTGCTCAAAAAAGCAGTGTTTGTTTAATATATATATATATATATATATATATATATATATATATATATATATATATATATATATATATATATATATATATATATATATGTATATATATATATAATATATATATATATAATATATATATATATAATATATATATATATATATATATATATATATATATATATATATATATATATATATATATATATATATATAAATATATATATATATATATATATATATATATAAATATATATATATATATATATATATATATATATATATATATATATATATATATATATATATATAGATCTATCTTGCTGCATTACTTTCCTTTACAACAAAATGAAAAAGAACACAAACGATTAAAAAAATTAAATAACAGCTGCACACTAGATACTGTGGAAAGATAGTTATGGGGACACAGACATATGATCTGATATTTTGATTTATTTTCAGTTTTGTGCGAAAAGAATAGAAAAAACGATGAGAACAAGGCGAAGCAGTGCTATTTTGCTGTTTGCTATGATATTGGGGCGACCCATTTATTTCCTCCCTTCAAAATTGAAGATTGGTGCTGGGGTAGAAGATGAAATTAATCATAAAGTTAAATTTCAGATACTGAATGGAAGTACACTTTGAAGTTCGGATCGAAAAGAAACACTTCGTCTGAAAAACAATATATATACCTAGGGTGAAAATAATCCTCAACTCAATCCCCAGGATAGACGTTATATTAGTATAGTGTGAATGGTATATTTGAGTGGGAGGGGGATACTTCGTCTAGTTATAAGGAAACCCGTTTCCCCACTTTAAATAAGTTTACTATTCATTTTTGTATCAAAGAGTTTTTGACGATTTTATGACTTCAGTGTATCGTAAGCCCTTTGCTGTTACACTACCTCCTCACAATTACTCTTCTCATCCTGGAAACCAAAAGTTGGCCTCATTTAAGGCTTTTGTGTTTCGTGCTTTGAATATCTGTTCTTCATCCAGTTCTTTAAATACTGAGCTTTCTTATTTAAAAGCTGTGGCTTTTGATCGGGGTTACTCGCCCAAGATTATTGATTCTATATATAATAGGCTAATAAAGCCCTCTCATTCCAGCAAGGTTTCCGAGTCTAAGGTTGGTTACACCATTGTTTTGCCTTTTTATCCAAAAACAAGTCATCAAGTTGCAAAGATTTTGAAAAAGTTTGGTTTCGATATTTCTTTCTCTCCTGTGAACAAAATCAAGTTTACAAACTTAAAGCATCCCATTGATTGCCAAAGCAACTGGGGCATTTATAGCATCTCTTGCAAATGCGGACTTAGCTATGTAGGCCAGACTAAGCGGCCTCTTAAGCACCGTCTGAAAGAGCATCAAAATTATGTTAAACATAAAGAACTGGCACGCTCTTCCATTGCTCAGCATTGTTGGACTTCTGGTCACTGCTTTGATTTTTCTTCGGCTAGAATTATTTGTAAATGTTCGTCAGTTTATGACCTCGATTTTTGGGAAGCTTACCATATTTGGAAAAATTCCCATTCTCTGGTGAATGATTTTTCCAGTGTTCCATTTTTCCCTGACATCTGGAAGCAATTTTTATAATTTCGTCTTCTAGTGTATTCTCCCGCGCTTTTTTCCCCTACTTTCCTTTGCCGCCTTCCCCCCTTTTCTTCGCTCTCCTGGCGTTTCGCTGATCGCTGATTGGTCGGTGTTTTCCCGCTTTGTTGTGAGTTCAAGCGCACTCGCCCATTTGTTATAAATACCGGGGCACACGTGCTTCGCTCTCAGTTCTCTTACAGCTTTCATGTTGTTTGCTGAGCTTCTTGCACTGATGAAGGGGCTCCATTGTAGCCTTGAAATAGCTATTTGCTGTACTTTCTACCTTATTTGTGCTTTATTTACGTTGATTTTTAACTTCAAATATAGTTTCAGCACAAAGCCTATTTGATCATTTTTCATTTAAAGAGTTTTTGTTTTTTTTAAACATTTTGAACAGTTTTGAATTAAAAAAGAGTGGTTGTGCTGGGAAGAAAGGGGTAGGCGGTAGGGGGGTGAACCTGACAAATCTATAAGCTCATGCCAGCTCACTTTAAACATATTCATGTTTGTTTACTACTTTTTAGACCATCACGAGCAAGAGAACTTAGTATTTAAATAAATAGAATGTCATTTTTTTCCTATACAGTTTTATTCAAAAATTCAAAAAAATATGATCCCATTGAGATCCCAATCTAAAAATTTGTACAAACATAGATGAAATACACAAGAATTTTTGAGAATTTTTTCAAAAAAATTCATTATATGTTTTTTGAGAAATTTAAATTTGAAATTTAAATTTCATTTTTTGAAAACGAAAATTTTTATCAAATTAGTCATGTTGCATATCCGACTAAGCGGCAACTAACGTACTTTAAAATGCCATTTATCAAATTCTTCTATCTATATTTGGTGCCGAGTTATGGCCCCTTTTATGTACCCTTATCCATGGAAAAACGAGGGTTTTTCCAAAGTTCAAATTCTCATAAATGAAAAAATAATAAAGATAAAAATCCAAAAATTGAGACTTTTGATTACCTCAAGGGGTACAATTGATGAGCCAAATGTGAAAGAAATACAAAAATGTAAGGTAAAATTTTTCTCAGATTTTGGATCACTTGACGTGGAATGACCCTTATTCTATTGAACAATCAATGTTAATGAAGCACAACTTTTTCTTAGAAATTTTTGCTTTATTGATGTATGGCTAGATTTGTTAGAAAACGTTGAGAAATAACTGCGACATGAGGATATAAATAAAAGCGTAAACCTAATTCGATAAACAAAAGACAAATGAAATGCCTCAACAGCAGTGCATAAAAAAAGAGTGGAGCTGATTTCTTTCGTACGGTTTCCATGGAGACGACGTAACATTTCTAAACTTGATACGCGTATTTTAAAGTAACCGAGATTTTTTATAGGATACTACGATGAAACTGCAATTTCTGGATGATATGGTCGAGCTGGCTGGGTATTTCATGTAATAATAATTTTCTAAAAGCGTGAAGAGCTATTTACTCTTCTCTGTTTCTTTCTGCAATTGTTTGAGTAGTTATTGCTAAAAAAAGCACTTTTTTTTCATTCTGTAGGATAAGCTTTTAATTGATTACAGGAAGAATTTATTCTTACATCTTCATCGTTTTACTTTTTTATTTCTTTATACCTTGGTTTTTATTTATTTTCTAGCTTACATATTGTTTCGCTATTATATAACTCCTCTTTGGCAAAATTCCAACTCTCAGCAACGGTCTGAGATATCACCTTCAATTGGGAATCGATACGCTCCAAGATATTTGAACAAAATTGTAACTAACTACAAAAAATAAATCTTTTCTTAATTGAGTTACTCAAAGATGAAATTAAACCCTGATTTATTTTTGCCAGAAAATGTGTATTTTCGTTTAATTATTCAGTACAATTATGGTATTCTTTAAAACTCTTAATCTGATATTTTGAAAAAAAGTGTGATGCCAGTAAAAAAAGCTAGTTTATAGATAAAATGCTCATTGTTCCTTGAAAGAATGTTTTTGTTTCTCGTTTGATCACATTATTCTAGAGTTCATTGATTAAGAAAGTATTTATTGTTACTTGAAAAGTATTTTTGTTTTTTTTATTAATCACTCAATTCCAATTCCTAAAGAAAGTATTAATTGTTCCTTAAAAAATGTATTTGTTTCTCGATTGATCGCACAATTCTGGTTCATAGATTAAAAAATCATTAATTGTTATTTGAAAAAATATTTTTTTCCCTCAATGATCACATAATTCTAGTTCATAGGGAAAGTATTAATTGTTCCTTGAAAAAAAATGTGTTTTTTTCTCGATTGATTACACAGTTCTCGCAAACATAAAATGTGTTGTGAATATGCCAGTAACGTAGTTAGGTGGAATGAGAAAAGCAGGATGGAACACGAAACGCAACCACCTCCTTGTGGTGAGTCCTGGGTTGTAAATGTAATAAAATATAATTGTATTTTACCGAAGAGCTGCCCAGTGCACAAATACTGCGAAAAAGCTTTTGTCTGGAAAATGAAGAAAGAATTATTACAGTGTGCAAAAAAAGTTTTAAAAGGTTAGTTTTATGTTGATTTCACGAAACTTTAACTGCTTACGTGAGAACAAAAAACTAAAGAAATGTAATTAATTTCAAAGATATATGAAAGGGTAACAGGAGGAAGAATTTTAATACAATTAGTTCAAACAGTTTTAATACTTATATTTTCATCAAACCTTTTTTGAAAACTGATCGTTTTTAAACTTTTCTTCAAATTTCAACGCTCATGCAAAGATTTGTTGTTTTTGTCTTGTACCCGCTAGACAGGCTGGGTGTGCTGCTTTGCTTTTCCAACTGTACAAAATTCAAGGGCGGATCGAGAAATGTTCCAAGGGAGGGGCGATTGTTTTTTTTTCTACTTGTCCCCTTTTTTTAAAAACCTATCCTGGTTAACACATGCTTATTGCAAATGTTTCGGTCTTCAATTTCGAAAAAATTCCAGATTAGAGCCTCGAATCCCAACCACTTCTCATTGTATCATCGAAGATCATCTAAAATTGCCTTTTTTGAACTTCAAAGTCGAAAAACTGCTGGAGAACAGTCTCTCAAGGATGGGGCGATCGCCCCCATCGCCCCTCCCTTGTATCCGCCCCTGACTACAATTTGGTGTGAGGTCCGACTTCCACACTGCACATATGATATGAGTGCCCTTTTTTAGGGTAGTCAATCATTCACAGCACAACAGCACATTCACACAAAGAGAGTTCAATTGCAGTAGAGAGAAAATACATCCACGCTCCAGCCGGGATTCGAACCCAGGACCACTCCACTCGACAAGGTGGCCGGCTTCTAAAAAGAGATTATTTATCATTTATTTATTACATATCATATTATTCATCATTTTTTGTCATTTTAATCCGCTTTTATTAGTTTCACACGTGGGTTTGTATGTATGTAACTCTGAATAGAATTCACGTTTTTTACGAATATGAAAGTAATATTTAATACTATTTTTAATTTTTAAAGGCTAAACTACATTACGTGTTGATGTACAATAAGTGTCAGTTTCTTGTATGTAACTCAGAGTAAAAGATAAAATTCACGTTCCTTGCAAACATGAAAGAAATATATTTAATACTGTTAAAAAAACTAAAGGCTAATACTACAGCACATGTTGATGTATTACAAGTTCATGTAAAAGCGTATTTTTTTTAATTTTTTAAAACTAATTTAAAGGTTATTTTTTCCATATTTAGTATGCCAATTTTCGATATTAAAAATTGCTTATCGAAAGCATCCTCTTTACGATTCACTTTATTGTTGTAGATGCATTAGCATCTTCCTAAAAAAAGTATAATAAGAGCAAAGTGTTGGCTTAAGCATATCTCTGTTGGATGTAAAGCACTTCAGTTTCGGTGAACAACAAAGGAAAAAAGAAACATCTAAGAGCATTTTCTGGAAATGTAATATTATTTTTTGCTTTCATTTTTGACGAAACGCAGAGAAAAATGAGCTCTTAGACGAAGCAGAAAAAATACTTTCCAATATTGCTTTCAAAAACGAAAATTGACTCTCCAGCTTCTGCAAAGTTAATAAAGCTCTGTGCTCCGATCGGAAACGATGACTCTTAGTAAATTCACATTTTTAAAGGTCAAGGTAAAGGTCAAAACTTAAGTGGTATTTTTCCTTTTTATTATTATTATTATTATTATTATTATTATTATTATTATTATTATTATTTGCTATCAAAGAAAAACTCCTCCACACGAAGCAAAGACAATATCAAAAGCAAACTTAGCTATTGAGGGGAAGTTGAGATGAAGCACTAAATGATGACTGAATGGGGGAAAGCCTTTAAGAAATTAGAGATTTTATGTGGAAGTTTCCACTAAAATTGGAATAACAAAAGAACTACCAGTTATTTTTTTTTTCTAATTGGTCTCTTGATGTGCCCAGTAATGACACAAACAAACTGAAACTTTTAACGAAATCCGACGGATAGTCTTTGAGTCTATAAGAAACATACATAGGTACAGTCATAGAAAAAAAACGAAACACTCGCTCGTATTTGAAGATTATTAACACTGGAGGCACGTGTAATATGTTATTTTTTCAGGAATAATGTACTCTATAAATTCTTATTAGTAAATTGTTGTTGAGGGGTCGTCTTCATGTAAAAATTGGCATCAGCTTTAAAGTTTTCTATGAAAACTCCCCCCTTTTTTTGCCGCATATTTGTGATCAGCAACTTCATTTAACTTTTATACCAAATCGTTTTAAATTTGCTCCAGCCGTTGCTTCACAATTGAACTGAGAAAAAACCGTCCCGTAATGTTAAAAATATTTTTAACACTTGTGCATATAATACCTAAACCACGTTAGGTACGGCAGATTGTTTTTTTTATATCAAAGTATGAACCAACCGAACAATAAAAACGTCACTGACTTCCTCTCAGATAAAATTTGAACTTTTTATGAGTTATGGAATTACAGTGAACTCTCACTTATACACCGCCTCATTTATGCGCCTTTTTCACTTATACGACGATTTTCAGTGATCCCAGCACATTCCATTATAGTAAAATAACGATAATTTCGTTTATGCGTCGCTCTAAGGGTAAGTATTTCACTTATGCGCCGAATTTTTCAAAAAATGTAAACAATTTAATTTATTTTCTTGAAAATGAGCATGTTTCTTCACTTTCCTCTTTAATCCTTCTCTTTTATTGCTCACGGAAGGCATTTTTTCCACATGAACTTGAGTTCGGAGAGGGACAATTATCTATTATGGATCGTTTTAAAAGGACCAGTTTGTGATTAGGTATGCTACAATTTTTGTTTTCTACTTATCATTGCAATTAGGTTTCAGTAGTTGCCAAATCGTAGTAATATGACCATTTTCTATAGAAACATTCTTATTCCTGCTCTCATTAAAGCTTGTGTTGCATTTTAGACTTTTAAATAGGCTTGTTCACTTATGCGTCTCTCTCACTTATGCGCTTTTTCTGTTGGTCCCTTGGGCCGGCTCATAAGTGAGAGTTCACTGTAATATTTGAAAAAATGATGATCTGGGACCATGTAATATTTTGATGGAGAAACAATCTAGAAGTGGTTTCAAAGGAGAATCCAAAATGGGAGCTCAAAATATCCAGTAGTTTTTAAGATATGCTAAAAGAACCATTTTTAGGAACTGTGCAATTTGACACAACAGCACTGCATTTCTATTTAAAGAAAGAACATACTCAGCGTTTTTATAAAGTATTTTGTTTTCAACAGTAGCCATACGTTGAAAGCGAAACGATTAATAAAACTGCTGAGTATATTTTCAAACTGGTAGACAATCCAATTTTTGTTCCATTAGTGAGAAGTCTGCTTTCATGCAACATGCAGTTCTTCAAAAAACTTTTTACGTGGATACTTGATTTTCACCGAAAAATGTGGCATCTCGGAGGGTTATTTGGAATAATCTGAGACGATTAGACGTTTTTTTTTTTTTTAATTCTGAGCCACGGTTTTAACATTATTGCCAATCCTAATACATTAGTTTATGTAAATACAAAGACTTTCAAAACGTAACCTCTCTCCATAAGGTATGTGCTGCTTGCGTTGGTGCACAGCGAAAAGAATGCATCTATCTTTGTTCAATCAAAAAGATAGAATGTTGCATCTTTTCCTTGCACTCTGACAGTAAGGTTTTCTCTACAAGTTTCAACAAAATATTATAACTTTAACAAAACCCGAGAGTTTTTAATTAATTAGAAAAAGCAAACGTATTATAGCGATTAGCTTTAGTTAATTTCTTCGAAAAATACGATTTGTCTACTCTTTGTAAACTTTGACCTTGAAAGTAGGATTTTAACAATGGTGGTGGTCCCTAAATCTTTGGTCGGTCATGACTTTTGTTCTACTGGTCCTAAAGTAATGCCGTTTGGAATCCAGCTTACTTTTGACCCTCCGCATCAAATTATGTAACCAAATGTAGGGGTTTCCTTTTGAAAATTCAGACTTTGTGTTCATTTCACTTTGTATATGGCCCCTTATCAAAATTTTATTCACATAGTTTAAATGAAGAGTTTAATTCATGTCAGAAGACACCTTTCGTTTGTTCTTAATAAGTATAGCAGCTGAATAATTCAGAGTGTTTCGTTTGGTTTTTTTTCTATGACTGTACAGTATATACATAGATACATACATTCATTTTTATATATAAAGATTATTAGGAGTATATTTTGTTACAAAAATTAATATAAGACCAGGTAATATTTTCATGGGAATGCTGTATTTTGACAGAGAAAATTTAAGCGTTAAATTCTCATCTAACGCGGCTTATTTTCTGCATGCTACTTTATAAAAGACGTGTTGCGATTGTTTTAATACCGAAACAACTGGCCAACGCTGGTTGTTAATTTATCCTTTTCGAGAGATTTACTTGATTTATAGTTCCAAACATCTACCAAATCCTCCCGGCTGCTTTGCAGGGGCGCCGAAAATTGTTCCACGTTATTAACACTAGCCGAGAGTTTAAGATAATAAATAGTGTTGCGCCCTAAACATATATCCAAGTTTCATTTTAGACTTCCCAAATAATACATGGCTGTTCATTTTACATGTCGGTATGTTTCAATTACACTGGTAAACAAGGTTTCTGTTCCTCACTAAGTGGTGATTTTTATATTTTTGAGGGTGCTGAAAAAGAATATAGCAATAAAAATTTTCCATCACGCACAGCATTTGAAAAATCCAAAATTTTGAAAACATCACTTTATTGACATTTATGCAACACATATGCAGTATTTTTTGTCATTTACCGATTTATATAAAGCATTATTAGGCTTAAAACTAATACAAAACACAAAAAATATATATTGTTGAAAAATTTAGAAGAATTAAAGAAATTTTTGACGAAAAAAATAATGATACTCGAAAAAAATGTTCTAAATTTCATACTTTTTGTAGCTGTAAATGCTTTAACTGCGAATGATCTCTTAGAAGCCCTATCACAAACTTCTCTAATAAGATTACAACAGCATTGGTCAAGCTTATTACGAGTCCAATGTCCTTGATATGTCCCTTCCATTGCAGCAATATCCTGGCGAAAGTGCTCCCTATGCTCCTACTCTCTTTTTACATGTTCTATAGCTATAATAAGTAAAAAAAAAATATGTGTATATATATCAAATGTGTCCAAAGAAAATTTTAATGTATTTATTACTCCTATAGGATAGCCTATATAAGCCAAAACGTATAAATGGTATTTCTTAAAATTAGAAAATTTTTGCAATCATATTCTTTTTCAGCACCTTGAAATCTATAAGAAACACCCAAAGTACATTGAGGAACAGAATATTCGTT
Source organism: Uloborus plumipes (assembly GCA_038373865.1). Taxonomy (NCBI): domain Eukaryota; kingdom Metazoa; phylum Arthropoda; class Arachnida; order Araneae; family Uloboridae; genus Uloborus; species Uloborus plumipes. The sequence goes on along the minus strand of JAXGGA010011592.1, from coordinate 1,496 downwards.
AAAATTTGTTTTTCAGTGTTATTAATTGCTCTGTTTTGTGTTCCAATTTAAATAAAGTTGAATTCCGTTATGTTTTATTAAAATTCACTTAAATCGCGTTTATCCGCGGTTCGATTATCCGCCGGTCTTTCACACCTTTGTTTTCTTTTTTTGCGGTGATGGTTTACTGCATGCAGAAAAATGCGAGTGCGCTTTTTTCGTTTTTAATACGCTTTTATAAGTTTCACATGTGGGTTTGTTTGTATGTATGTATGTATGTAGCTCTGTATAGAAGATAAAATTCATGTTCTTTGCAAATATAAAAGCAATGTATTTAATACTATAATTGATACTGAAGGCTGAATTACATTACATGTTCATGTACTATTTGATTTCATTAAGCGGCTGATTTTAAAAACCGGCATATATAAAATTACAAAAAGAAAAGTTTTTAAAGTTAAAACGAAATATAAAATAAATTAATTACTATTATCTATACTTAAAATTAAGTTCATTAAAACACAATTCGAATTTAACTCATATGTAAAAAGTACATTTTTAAAAAATACACAAGGGCTTCAAAATATTGACTCATTGTTATTTGAGAAACAGAATAATGAAAGAAAAAAAAATCATTCTTAAATATTGACATTTAGTCATGTTTTTCTAACGAACGATTTGTACTCAAACTGAATAATATGAACTGTCAACCAGGGGTTGGAAAAACTACACTTGTTTTGTAGCGAACTTCAACTACAACTACTTTGTTATAAATGTAGTGCATGTAAACTTAACAATTAACATTAGCAATCAACATTAAACTTACCATGTAAACTTAGCAAAAATAGCTTGGTTAGCACTGTAGTGCGTGTAAATAAATAAGTGCATGTAAACTTAGCGGATATTCAATAGTTTTGAAAATCAGAGGGAAATTAGTTCGGAAATCAGTTGGAGTATCATGAAATATAGTTTAATCTTTAGTATTAATGATAGTATTAAGTATATTATACTTAATACTATCCTACAACTTATAAGGTAGTTCGATTAACTCTAAAAGAGTATTTTTTAGTTTTTTTAAGCTATATTTAATAATTAATGAAATACATGAGCTGTCATGAACAAATTGTTCGTTTTTCCGTGGAGTGATCCTCTTGCACATTAAGGTGACAAAACTGAAATTTGTGAGGTGAAAAGTATAAAAACAGGTCCTGAGACTAAGATTCAACTTTTCAAACGGATTATTTTTTCAGTGATACAATATTATTCGATAACTCTTTTAAAACCGAAACCTCGTTTATCCAAAGTCGGTTTTCTTGACCTTTATTCTTTACAAAGTAAACAATATCACTTGAAGGTCACTAAAGGGAAAACTGTAAACTCCAATTTATATGTATGCTTTATTCTCCTCCCTACTCAGTAAAACCCTTCAGTAAACTGCTTAAAAGTTAATTCTTTCTTTTATATTTGTAACTAAGATGTTTTATCTAAGTTTGAAAGCTTTCAAATGTGAATGACAT
>JAXGGA010011591.1:0-41870 GCA_038373865.1 Uloborus plumipes | reverse complement strand
GCCTCGAACATTTGTTTTAGCGGTAATTATACGCGCGCTAAATCATTTCGCGGATTGGAAGAGGATGGGTGGGGGTAGAGGGGGGTCCTTGCCTCTGAAGAAGTTCCGAGCGGGGGTGTGAGAAACGGGGCACACGACCCTCTGGAGAAAAACGATGCTCTGCGGAATGATTAGTCTTTTGTTCTTTTCGCATCTTCCTCTGTGGGCGTGGCGGCGGCTCCGCAGCAGGCGATGCAGAGGGATGGACAGCCCCCCGAAAAGCGGAAAAGCCCTTTTTTCCCGCTTTCGTCTTCGAGTGCAAATGACTCCAATTACGCAAAATAAGAAGTTTTCGACTGGTGCAGATCGTTTGCCAGAGCGGATTCGAAAAACATCTCGAATTTTACGCGGCAATTTCCAGAGAACCTTCTTAATAGTGGAGTTTTGGGGTATTTTTTAGCTTGGGCTATAATTTAGACCGACGCTTCAAAACTTGTCTAATTTGTTTGGAGCGGTGAAATGCGGGAATCGGTGGAGCCCTCAAAAAAGCTCTCCTCATTGGCTAACACATTAATGCATCGTAAACACAACGTTGTTGATTTATTCTCCAATTCTCCATTTATCATGGACTCGAAAGAAAACTCTCCGCTGGAAATTTTCTCAAAAATATCCAGTCATATGTTATGTCTGTTATCTATTGGCTCGGGAGCAAATCCTATTAATTCAAAACTTGTGAACATGTGATTATTTGCTGCTCCTATTTTTTTACCTTCTCTCTTCCACCATTCAAGGTGGCCAAATAACATTTCAACTTCAATATCGTTTGTTCAAATACACATCTTTTTTAATGCAGGCATTCTCATTATTTTTCTCTGCAAGTGGAGCTGATGGAAACAATTTAAATCGTTCTATAAAGTTTCGAATTTGCTATATCATTTAATAAACATTTACACTTCGCTCAATTTATCGTCATTGACACAGCAATGTAAGCACAATTGCACATATGCTCATTTTATTTATCGTAGTTGATAAAATGAAATTGCACGTTGGCAGTTTCAAGGCAAATATATTCTGATAGTGCTAATTGCTTTAAAAAAATCTAAACTACTTTCTCATAATTAAAAGCTTCTGCAATCAAGAACTACAACCATGTAATAAGTAATACACCGCCAACTCGGCTATTTCGATCCATGGACTGCAGTTTCGAGTTTATTGTGCTCTCATCAGCATGGAATACGAAAGTAGTCGAGTTGGAGGCAAAAACCCTCTTATAAAGCTAATAGAGCCAAAAAAAAAAACTGGTAGCTAATGTGAAATTAGAATACCAGCGAGTGACCGCACTTGGTACGGTGTTGTACCGTACGAAAACTTACGTATTTTGTTGATCAAATCAAGTCATTCAGGATAATAAGTTTTCCTTTGGTTTTTTTATCGTTATATAATAGTGGACTGGACTGTAATATTTAGAGCACTGTCAGAAACAGCAATTCGTTAAAAAAAAAATCAGCATTGTGTTATGATATTAGCAGCACTGTTAAAAAGAGCATTCTGGATAATTTTTCTGGCCAAATATTTCGCCAACTTGATGAGAAAATGGTCGCGATGTTGTTCTGACATTGTTTTAGTTGACATTGAAATTTACCTTGATTTTCCCCTAAAGACCTGTCCCCTAAAGACAATTTTAAAGGGTCCGAATAAAATCAAGAAGAGAGGTGCTCCATTATTGCTGGGTCAAACCAAACCTGACCGTATTGTGAAGACTACGCAGATCCTAATCGTAGCACTACGAGATTACCAAGTTAGGTTTGAGGCAACTTTAGACCCTGCTCAAAGCCTATATTTAAAATTGCACTCTCCTACGCCATACTGTTTTTGAGTTCTGCTAGATACACACGTACATGAAGCAATTACACCCACAGCTCGGTCATGACATCCTGAGACTGCAGTTTCGTCCTTATTCTGGACTCCTCAGTCAGGAATAGCCAATGACCGAGCTGGAGGCAAAGATCCTCTTATTGTAGCTAAAATTGCAAACCAATTATCTACCAACAAACTGGTTAGATAAAATAAATTTATCTTTTCCTACTAGTAAGATAAATTCATTTTATCTACCAGACAGCTACAATAAGAGGATCTTTGCCTCCAGCTCGGTCATTGGCTATTCCTGACTGAGGAGTCCAGAATAAGGACGAAACTGCAGTCTCAGGATGTCATGACCGAGCTGTGGGTGTAATTGCTTCAGTTCTACATTAGCCCTGGCTTATGGACGGTAACTCATTGCATACACACGTACATACCTAAACATACAGACATCACGAGAAAACTCGTGATAAGTAACGGGATAATGGTCAAATGAATTTGGTTATCCGATGAACAACCAAAGTATCCATTTTTACCATGTCCTTGGGCAATGTCCATAGAAAGCAGTAAGTCACCGCTCCTAAAAGCCAGGGCTCAAGCAGAAACATTCAATATACCGTCAACTCGGTTATTCCATTCAAAGGCTGCAGTCTCGAGCTTATTGACATTCTTCAGCCTGGAATAAAATTAACCGAGCTGGACGCAGAAATCCTTTTATAGACGCAAAGAGAGTCAAAAAAAAAAAAAAAACTGGTATCTAATATGAAATTGGAGCACCTTGGACAAGGAACAGTCCTTGGATGGAAAAACCGAATTGGTGGAATATTGCAAATGTCCATATGTTCGTAGGTTTATACGCATCTGCAGGCATGCCGTAAAAAGTACTCTACCCCAAGTAGCACACTTCGTTTTATAAAGGTTGTAAAATGGTTATTAACGTTGTGACAACGAATTAAAAACGTTTATAAAACATTTAAACGTTTTTTGTGCTACCTGGGACGTTGATTCAGTGATGAGTAAAATAAAAATTTAGGACGAAATTCGATTGAAAGACTTTTCTTGAATGCAATTCTCCCTGTACTTCGCACAAGAAAGGGAAAATAATTGTAATTAATCCTCAAATCCGTATTTGCAAATAAATTTCTAGAAATGATCTGTTGTTAAAGTGTTCCATTGCATTTTAACTGCTTGAAACAGCAAAATTTAGACATTTAAGGTCCTTAATAAGAAATCTACCTTTAGATAGTACTGATTGGATCGGTAGCAGAAATTTAAACAAAAAAGTCTTATTCATAATAAACCAAAATCTTGCTGAGTTTAAGAAGTTATTTTTAAAATTGATTTCTATAACATTTATATGTTTTTAATACACTGTTTGTCTAGTTCTACATTATTTATAACGTTTAAATATTTAATTATGGCAATAAATATTGCTTATTTAGCTGCAATTTTTCCTTTAAGTATGATTAGTTGTGTACTATATTTTCCTTTATTATTTCTAAAAACTTCTACTACACGTGCTCTGTCGCGGTATAGACTTCGGACATTTTTCCAGACTGATTGTTCTTCAATTGAAGTCATATGCAATTTTGTATTACAGTTACATGAAAAATTTCGCTAAAAACACGTGTTTAGCATGGAGGCAAGACTAAAACTATGCATCAAAATTTTATAGCTGAAAGTTTTTCGAAAAATGCTTATGCTCCAAGAAATACGCTAGATGTGTTTTGCAAAAATATCAATACTCCATAAGTGCTCTACAAACAGAACCAGAAGGCATGCCACCAAGTATTCAGTGTAAGTGTTCAAACAGCGTTCTCGAACGCTTTCTTCAAAGAATTTAAAATTTTATAAAAGTGCATTTAGTGCATTTGTGAACATTAAGCGAGAAAAAGTATTCAAACAAGTGTAATAGTGACATTCAGACGTAGTGAAGTGTTTCCAAATCACTTTGCTTTTCTACTTCCTTCTTTCTTACTTCGTTGCTTAGTGAAAGTCTGCAACTCGATTCAATCCAAAACATGTCTGCGACAACAAGCGAGGAATTTTCCGGAATGCGTTGTTAAAATCCTTTCTGAGCAGAGCATAAATGAACGGATTCACAGCGGACGAAATGTACATCATTTCGGAAAATAAGAAATTCAACAATGGCCGAGTGCTTAAACCAAAAAACACATAGACATTCTTTGACATAACGTAAGGAGATACAAGAATGTAGAACGTAATAACGAGAACGAAGGCGGTTAGAATTGTTTTGTTCATGTTTCCATCATTCCTTGGACCGCCATTCTTGATTCGCCTTTCAAATAATCTGTGTCTGTTCTGCTGGAGGGCGGCTGAGATTATTAATGCGTTACAGATGCCAATGAGTATTACCGGAAGAAAGAAACAACAGACCGTTCCAGGAATAATTATAAACTGAACTGTCTTAATGCTCCAATCAAACCCACATTGGGCTTCTGCATAATTATACCGTATCCAGTCCCGATCCAAGCAGAGTGGGACAGCCAATGACAAAACAGAAAGCACTGAAATAATAACACACAAGGAAAATACTATTGAAGAATTCATTATTCTAGGATACTTCAGTGGATTCAACACAGCAATGCCCCTGTCTAGGGTGATGAGTGCAATTACCACGCAGCTAGTGCAGCTAGACGAGTACCCCATACAGTTCTGAAATTTGCAGAAGAAGTCCGCAAATGGCCAATAATCGAAGGCAACGGAGATGCCGGAGGGAATGATTGTGAAAACTCCCGTTGTGACGTCCACCATCGACAGGTAGACGATGAAGAAATTGCTCGCTTGATTGCGGAGGGTCTCGTCGGAATACCAGGCCAGAATCACCGCAGAATTCCCCAAGCAGCTGGTGATCCCCACAAGCAGGGTGAAGCAGGATCCGATGACGCGTACTGGTAAAGGGCGGCTTTCGTCGGCAGAGAAGATGTGGTTGAAGTGACCTGGTGGAAAAGTAACGTTTTCCATGCTGATGGCCTTCCCCTGGCGGAAAAAAGTGAAGTTTTTAAAAAATCGGAGAGCAGAAGCGGAAAAATAACATTAGTCAAATAAATCACATACTGTAAAAAATTAATGTTGTTTTTACAGTATAAGGGCGCTTTTCCACTTGACGACACGACAACGACGAAAGTCGGACGGTAATACTGCAACGATAAGTACGGTGCCGTATCGTCTATAGCACTGCTTTTCCACTCAAACGATATCGTTTCCCCGAAAGGGTCATTTTCCACCGCATTTCATTTCGAAAGAGCACTGTGTTCGCACGTATTATTATAGCTGCTCAATTTAACAGATTACGACTACTATATTTGCTTTACTCATGAGAAAAAGAAAACAAATTAAGAAGCGGTATTGGGTGCGCGATATTTTTAAAGAAAGTTACATTGTAGGCGAGTTTTATACACTTTTCAAGAAATTGCGAAAAGATTTTAGGTGATTTTAAATATGTTTACTAAGTTTAATTTTTACAAAGAATAGTAAAAATTTAAAATCTGGACAAGGTTATTTAACACAAGTAGTTTAATCTAAAGTGTTATAATATATTTTATAGTTACGAACAATGCTCTTTGAACTTAACCTGTTTCTTTCTTGTCTGTAGAAGTTTTGCCGTCATATTCCTCATCTAAAAATCCAAAAACTTCTTCCCGGGCTTTTTCCCTGTGAATTTTGTTTTTGTATAAAATATTTCGCTTATCCCATAGACACGGTCACTGCTCAATTAATTCACACAAAACAGACACGTCAAACTTGAATGCCATGACAACTGTGTTGCTCAGCGAAGAAAGTTCAGAATGAAAATTTAATCTTTTTTTAAGCATTAAAAATCGTCTGCGCTACAATTAATGAAACAAAGTATAAAAAAAATGATTCAAATCTTTTATTGCTACATCTTTTATCAATCGTCTGCAAATTGAAGCTTATATTTTATTAATGCAGAGATGTCGAATTTAAACGTCATTGCTTTCGTTCGAAGAAAGTAAACAGATGGATGAATATCGTCCCGATTTGAAAGGCGAGACGGATGCCATCCGACACGAATGGGACGACAAACGACAGCGTTCGGTCGGAGACGGCACAATCGTCCTGGAATCGGGAGATGGAAAAGCGCGTAGCATATTTTAATGCATTTTGCGTGCTCCAATGTCGGATGACGACAATCGCTTATGATTTATCGTTGCCGTGTCGGTAAGTGGAAAAGCGCCCTTATACAGTTAATTTTTTAAAAACAAACTGCAAAAATCGCTAATTTTGCAGTAAGCAACTGTAAAATTGCCACTTTTACAGTACTAAACTGTATAATTGCTGACTTTACAGTAACAAACTGTAAAATTGTTAACTGTACAGTAAGAAACTGTAAAATTGCTTGTTTTACATTTTATTACTGTGCATTTTACAGTTTTAAACTGGAACCTCTGCTGCCAGTATTATACTGTTTTTGCAGTATAATACAGCTAATGGCTGCCAGTATTATACTGTAAAAACAACAGTTCATTTTTTGCAGTGCAGTTAACTTTCGATTATCCGTGGAATTGGGTGGCACGGTAACCGCCCATAAGCGAAAACCGTGGATAATCGAACAATAGTAAAAAATGATATTAATGCATGCAATAACTAAAAACAGTCAATAACACAATATCTACATTAAAAATGTAGCTAAAAATGATAACATTGAATACTCTAAAAAGCCAAAAACGACCAATAACGCACTTTGATTTTTCTGCATTCCATTAATCATCACCGTAAAGAAAAAAAACTAAAGTGTGAAAGACCTGCGGATAATCCGACCGCCCATAATCGGGAGAAAACTGTATTTACCTCTGCGATAGCTTGAAATCGTGAAGAGAATGAAGAATCAATGGTACAAATAGCACCTTCTCTGACCTAATAGATTCCCTGATCTGTCACAGATCGAGCGTATCTGGGATGGCAAGTTTGACAGCCTACAAGTTTGATCGAAAGCGTGGCACGTTTACAGTAAGGGCCCTGCTCCACATCAGCGTAAAACGCGACCGAAACCGAAAGCAGAAACCGAAAATCCGGGTACTTTCCATAGGAACACTATGTAATCCATTTTACGTTTCTGCTTTACGTCAAGTGGAGCAAGGCCATAAGGGCCCTGCTCCACATCAGCAGAAAACGCGACCGAAACCGAAGGTAGAAACCGAAAATCCGGGTACTTTCCATAGGAATACCATTTAATCCATTTTACGCTTCTGCTTTACGTCAATGTTGGAGCAGGGCCCTAACTGTGGTACAAGATGACGTAAGACATCATACTCATACGCATAAGTTCTTCGTGTAGCTAATGCAATGTAACTTCTTTGAAGTCTTTATAAGGTGTTTTGCTCAAAATTGATTCGTCCGTTTCCGTGAAATTGTTATTAATTACAAATTTAATTATAGAATGAAACTTTGAGACATTTTATTTTGAAAATAAGAAGTGCAATGAAGAAATGGTAGTATTAAGAATAATTACGTTTATTAATCGGCCCGGTCGCTTATCAACAGCCAATTTATCGATAATCGACCGAATTTGCTTATGAGTGTGTCAATAATAAAACAACAAGGTTACGTGGTTATTTGCGCATTAGATATTCAACTGAATTAAAAACAGTCATTTGGTTGATCTGACCAATTTCAAAGATTTTTTTTTTTCAATATTTATTTAATTTTTTTTCTTGTTTTTTACTCTTTTTTTTTTTTTTTTGGACTTGGCGATATTTTAAAGATGCATAAAACCACTTTTAATGCTTTTTTCGTAATTATTTTACTTTAACGGGCAAGTAAGCTAAAAGAGCGCAGGTGTGTCAAACGGGATATGAAAAAAAAATAAAAAATACCGGTAAACTTCTAGAATTCTGCCTCCAAATTTTGCCGATATCCCCCACGCAGTGCTTAAACTTTTTTTTTTTATCGATTGCTCAAATTAGATACGTTTGATTCAGGCATCTTGTCTAACAAGTATTTCCGTCCAGAACTAAACGAGCCTACTTTTCCATACCAATACGGACTTTCTAGCAGCTCATCAATATTTTCTTGATCAGCTAAGAGTGATTATTAACATGCCTACCTTTTTAACATTTAATTTAGACATCTAAAAAGAAAATATGCCACACTCATCTGCCGAAATAGATGCGTAAAAAAAATAATAACAAAAATAAGTAAAAAAAAAACAGTTGACCGGCTTGAACAATGCGGCTAAAATATTTTTCTTCAATAGAAATAAATATCTTTAATAGTTTTGCAACAAATAAGAAGAAATCAAAGTGAAAAGTACGTCAAAATAAATATTTTATCCAAAATAATGACGTTTGTAACTTTTTCTTTTGGGTAAAAATTCAGTGCCTGTATTTTTCCCCGTTACTAAAAATGCAAAATAACAATAATATTAATACAAATAATAATATGAAATGCTTTAAAAAATTAAAAATATTTTTTTTAATGTCCTCTCAAAAAAATAATTTTCATTAGAAGTAAAATCGGTTGCACTGCTGTTTCTTTCAGCACAAAAATAAAGCCCCCGGAATTTCCTTTTATTGCAGTTGCTGAAATAAAATTATTTTATTAAAACTTTGAAATGAATATGCAAACAAATCATCTCAACATTCATTATTTCCAATTAAAAACCAAAGCTGCATAGTCAGAGTTGAACCGATTTTTGGATGAACACGGTGTCAGGAGTCAAAGATTTTAAAATTTCGCAAGTTGGAGTTCATCATGAGTGCGGCATACATTTGAAACCCGTTTTCACGATTGATTCAGTGTCATAAAAAGTTTTCGTATTCAGAAAAGTAAATTTTATAATTATTATACTTCTTTATAAATACAAAAGAAATAGGTTTTCTTACTCTAATTACTGTAGCTTTTTCTCTAAAATTCGCAGTTACAGGAGAAACTAAATAACGGAGTGTCTTAAGTAAATGAATCTTCCAACCAGCTTCTTCCACGAACAGTTTAATTATGAGCTGTAATGGGTGAGCTTTTTATCATCGATTACGAATTCAGCAAGCAGGTGGTTTTAAGAAAATAAAGTGATTATGCTTCTGACGTGTTCACTTTGTTTTGTAGCGTTTAAAATCACGGAAATTTTCATCAATTGATGCAGTGAGGAGCAAAGGGGTGTAAGCGGTATAACTTTGATATACCCCCCAAAAATTACGCGGCAAATCTGGCACACCTTACAGACTTTTTAGGGTAGCTGTTTCTTATTTTGGTGTTGGCAATTTAGGTTTTTTTTTTTCAGCTTTTAATTTTTTGTTGTTGCCAAATTTAGTATTTTCTTGCTTTTGTACCATTTTTTTAATTTTTTTTTAAAGTTTTGCGGCAACATCAAAAACAGGTATTTTGCTTGGCGAGAAAAAAAAAAGTGGCCAAATTTCCGATTTTTGGGGGGGGGGGGTATATCAAAGTAGTTCCGGATAAGCACCAAATTTTAAAATCTGGAGATAACAAGTACAAACGGTAGAAGAGTTTCTCCTCTGTTTTGGTGACATAGAACAATACCCCCGGAGGGGTTGCTGAAGAGGAAAGTAGGGGAACTCATCAAACTTCAGAGAAAATATGAATAGCTACTCAAATTCACTCAAAAAAATCTTTTAAATGAAGTATTGACCACCCCTAGTCTCACTTAATATTTTTAATGATTTTCACTTGCTGTTTCTTCTGTATCTTTCAAATTGTATATTTTTGTGTGTGTCGAAATAGCTGTGTTTATTGTAAAACATTACATGTTAAATAATGCTCAGCTTAATGTAAGTTTTCCAGTGATTGCTCATGCTCAATTGCCTGTGGTTTGTTCTCCCCCCCCCCCCTGTCGCCATCATCCAGTTAATCAGGGTAGGTACGGTGGTGATTAGAGCGCTTTAAATAAATAAATAAACTAAATATAACCAACGGCCTTTAAAACGAGCTCCAAGAGACCTTTAAAATCAGCTCGTCTGAAGCGTAGTTCGTCTTATTGGAAGAACAATACATTACAAATCATAAAGTTCGGATTGGAAATGTAGTTTACATAAAAGTCGAGGGAATGTTTTTAATCGTTTGTTTGATTGCATCATTGATTGAGTGGTAGCGCTTGATTTAGTAATTACCCTCAGACTTCGGGTAGAGCATTTAATAAATTTGACAAAAATCACATGTACTCCGGAATTTTTCAAATTATTAAAAAAAAACGCATTTTTCTGCTTTTAGCCTACTTTCCCGTTAAGAATAAAAGAAAGACGAAAAAAGCCAAGTCCAAAAAATATCGCCAACTTAAAAAAATATCGCCAAGTCCAAAAATATCGCCAAGTTAAAAAAATAAAAAGGTAAAATGAATATCGAAAAATTAAAAATTTGAAAGTTGGGGATTGAGATTGGGAATTTGTATGTCGGTCGGTCTGTCGGTCTGTCTGTCCCCCCCCCCCTCCCCCTAATAACTTTTGAATGAACATTCCGATTTGGACAATCTTTTTTTTGTTGGAAAGATCTCGGCAAGTAGAGCTCATTCCCATATTTGATTTTTCGATTTGAACAATTTTTGGTTCAACTTTGAACCGTTGAAACAACCCGTCCCGTGATGCTAACTTTTGAGTGAACAGTCCGATTTGAACAAACTTTTTTTTGTTCGAAAGATCTTATCAAGGATACTTCATTCTCGTATTTACATTTCCGATTTGAACAATTTTTCGTTCAACATTGAACCGCTCAAGCAAGCTGTCACCCCTAATAACTTTTGAGTGAACAATCCGATTTAAATAAACTTTGTTTTTTGTTCGAAGGATCTCAGCAAGGATACTTCATTACCGTATTTAAATTTTCAATTTGAACAATTTTTCGTTCAACATTGAACCGTTCAAGCAACCTTTCCTCACCTAATAACTTCTGAGTGAACCATCCGAATGGAATAAACTTTTTTTCGTTTGAAAGATCTCTCATTACCATGTTTCGCTTTTTGATTTGAACCATTTTTCGTTCAATATTGAACCGTTCAGAAATAAATTTAACATTAGCGTCTACGGGAAATTTAAGTTGAATGTTGATCCTGAACTTAAAGTCGGATTTCCTTCAAACTAACTTTGTAAGAAAATGGTTTTGATAAATAATGTTTGTAAAGTACTTTTCTGAATAATCTTCTCTGAGGACTCTGATTCCGACTCCGACTCCGCAAACATGGCGGAAATGCAGGCTCGGAGAAAAAATGACTGACTGTGCAGACGATTTTTTGTTTATTTATTCATTTGTTTTATTTTATTTATTATTATTATTTATTTTATTTTTTTCGGCAGATGATTTTTTTTTTGTAACAAAAATGTTTCATTCACGAGGGCATTTTATTCTTTATTTATGTTTAACAACTGGCAACAGATTAAAAGTGAAATTCGAGACATTTTATCAACGGACGAGTTTTTTTTTTTTTTTTCTTTTTTTTTTCTTTCTTTGATAAAATGTGTTTTGATGTACTTTGTACTTTTAATATTTTTTTTTTTTAACGATTGAGGAATTTTTCTACGGAAGAACTACAACAGTTACATTCTTTAAAAGGTGCGACAAAACTTTATTTATTCATTTATTTACTTTTTATGCGTCTATTTCATCTGATGAGAGGGGTATATTTTGCTTTTAGAAATCAGCTTTAAGTGCTAAAAAGGTATGTTTGACGTAATTTTTAGTCTCAGATAATCAAGAGAATAATGATCAGGTGCTAGAATGCCGATGTCGATGTACGGGAAAGTAGGCTCGTTTAGTTCTTGACAGAACTTCTTGTTACTAATATCTCCCCAAAAACAACAGTGTTGTAAAAAAATCCCCCGCCAAGAAAACCTTAAATACTCAGCCTTAAAAAGTTATGATATCGAGTTTTCCCGCCAAGTTTGTGCCAAACTACAACTAACCTGTATGTATAGTTCTTTTAAATTGTTTTCAGTTTTGCCAGGCGGGAAGCTTTGTCTTGTGAGGTGGTTGCTTAATGAGTAAAAACTTCCCGCCTGGCAGGACTGAAAACAATTTAAAAGAACTATACATACAGGTTAGTTGTAGTTTGGCACAAACTTGGCGGGAAGACTCGATATCATAACTTTTTAAGGCTGAGTATTTAAGGTTTTCTTGGCGGGGGATTTTTTTACAACACTGTTGTTTTTGGGGAGATATCACATATTTTTGCATTAATATTATTTCTTTGTCTGTTTTTTTTTTCTCTTCAAAATACTTGCATGTTTTTTCCTTCAACATTTCTGCGTCGCATCGTGTTTTTCTTCCCTTCAACATTTTTCTTGGCGGTCCGACATCTGTGGTTTTCTTGGCAGCATGCATTTGGTGCAAAAGTTCAAGGATCTTCTTCAGTCTAGGATAAATTTGAAATCAATCACAATGTACCACCCGAACCGACGCAAAACAAAGCTAGTTGCTAACAATACTACGATTAAATTAAAAGTTTAAAAAAAAACCCCAACCCTTACTGCCGATCTCATATTAAAATGAACTAAATTGAAGATCCCTTTTAAAAGCCTTATGCAATAAAATCAATTACAAATATTTTATGTCAAATTTTATTTGTTAACAAATAGAAACTGGCAACAGATGAAATTATAAATCATTGAGTTTTCTTTCCTCGTGGCCCAACAATGAAAACATAAATGCTCAGATGTTGAACAGAGCTAGTAGATAGAAATCGGACCAATTTTAAGCATTAATAACTCCGGGGTGCGATGACCCCGGGGGGGGTAAATTTTGGGAAAATGTCCTCAATGTCTCATCGAGAATATTCATACCAAAAATTAACACTAAAGACCCCCGGGGAGAAAAGATACGGAAAATAAAAACGAGGGGGGGGGGTGGGGTGTCGAAAAACCCCCTATGCCGAGCTTTGGGACAAAATAAATGTGGGTGCAAAAACAGAGCTCAATCCGAGTTACCGTTTAGTCTGGACCCCTGTCAAACAATTTTTAAAAAGTGCGAAAAATAGCGATTTTATAACATATATCACCCCTCCCCCTGAGGGTCCTGGATGTTTTGCTTTAGTATGTGCCGTCAGGGGCCGCTGGAGATTGAGTATACCAAAAATGAACTCTAAGAATCTTTATGGGGCTGAGATACAGAGGGGTGAAAACCCCGGTTTGGTTACTCGCGTAAACAGTCCTAGTCGCTCTTTTACATTTTTATTGGCGACGGAAATTTCTTGGCGGCTTGTATTTGGTTTTCTTGGCGGGGCGGGACGCTCCCGCGTCCCGTGATAAATTAAAATTACTGCTTTATTTATTCACTTATTTTTGAAAAGTAAAAATAATTTTATTGAAGAATTTTTCAATTTTCAGTACTTTATCTACAGTATTTATTTTCAGTGTAGTTATTACGAACATCTTTTATTACAAAAAAAATATATATACATATAAAATTTTTTATCAAACTTGAGTGAAAAGGTGACACTAACTTTTCAACTTAATATTCTTTAAAATTAAAAGCACCAAACTCTATATTTAAGTTTCCAAAAGTAGGTATAAATTTAATAAGTGTTTATTCGAATCCAATTACATTTCAATTGGGAGCAAATTGTCTGGGTCAGCTGAGATTTATCAATTTGAGCGGGTTTCAATAACTGAACTGGCTTCATAAACTTAGCAGCTTATGTGAGCGGCATTACCATTCTTCGCCGTGTTGGACCAAAACGCCTCCTAAATACTAAATACCTAGAACATTTGCTTCGCTACCGTCGAGATGGGTTCCACTTAAAACTCCACCTTGCGGCAATCCGATAATGCCGTTGTTATTTTTTGATTGGATAATTTTTTAATTTAAATTCAGAAATGAACCAATCTTTAATTTCTCGAAGAACACCGGTAGTTGGCAGTGCCTTGTGAATCAAGGACATTTTGCAGCTATTGGCGATGGATCCAAACAATATTCGAATTAAATTTTTTGATTGGTTGATTTTTAAATTTAAATTGAGAAAGGAACCAATCGTTAATTTCTCTTTCTCGAAGAACTCTGGTAGATGGCAGTGTATCGTGAACCAAGAATGAAATTTTGCTCTGTGCTAAAAACCAGAAAGTTGCTGGCATTTAGTATTTAGGAGGCGTTGGTTGAACTTCAGTGCATCATAATTGGCTCCACAATACACTACAAAAATAAATAAAAGCATGAACGTGGTGGGTGAGCGTAGAAGTTCCTAATGTGGCAATGATAAGTTTTGCTATACCTTGGCAATGACCTTTACCATGACCTTGGCAATATTTTTTCCCTTTGTGGAGATAGGGAAGAGTAATTAACCCTGCATAGAGATGAGATACTTTTATAGTAGTTTTTTGAAAGTATTTCATCTAAAATCTATTCCAATAAAATGTTCAGTTTTCACTGAACTTTAGAGAAAGAGTTAAACACCGTCTAGTTCATAGCTTAACTAATCAGGGTCACACTATAATAGGCTTAATGAGTAAATTAACGTTTGAAAATAAAAGGGTAAATTGCCCTGCAAGTTAGATGTTGTAGAATATTATAACAAAGCAATTGCAAAGTACGTGAGATCACAAACACAATGCACAATTTCCTTCCGACAATGACTATATCCTTACTATAAAATTGCAAATATCTTAGCTATGGCGGTATAATGGCGGTAACAATCGCGAGTTTTTTTTTTCCTGCATAACTTCATACTTTCCTCTACAGTAGCGATTCTCAACGAGTGGTCCGACAGGCCGAAAATTTCGACCAGTCTTCAGAGATTTAATAAGTAAGTGAATTAATTAATTAACTTTAAAAATATAAAAATAACAACAAGATAGTATTAAGATAGTATACGACATTTTGGTGCTAGTTTTGTAATTACTTTCCATTTTTTTATGATTTTCCTTACTTTTGTACAACTATAACAATAATTACTTATCTTTGCATTTATTTATTTTATTTTATTTATTTTACTTTATTTTATTTACTTTTATTTATTTATTTTTGTGTCAGTTTTATAACACCAAATAAAGTTTTTTTTTAAATTTTTTATTTGTTCGTAAAAAAAGAGAAAAAAGTCCACCCAATTATTTCACAAGTTTCTTACAGTCTACAAGTCAACCGCTTTTTCCCCTAGCGGGCGGGGGGGGGGGATGAAACCTCATTGGTTCGAACAATTTTCAGAAGTTTTAACAGTCCACAGATCGAATGTATTTTGATCTTACCGGTCGTGAAAGTTTTTCAAAAGCTTTTACTGGTCAGCTATGGAGTTTCAGCCTTGCATGGGGTCAGAAAAAAGTTGAGAAACGTTGTCCTACGGGATTAGTATAAAAAAATCAACGAAAGCCTACAGAGGTTCTGAATTAGGACTTACATCTCTTTGCTTCTCTAGACTTAATTTCTGTGTTCGACATTGTCATTTCCTTCTTAATCGCAAAATTCGATATGAGTTATCTTAGCACAAGATTTAGACTGCTAAATATGGAAATGCGATTGTTTTTTGCGTAATTTATTCCGATTTTGTGTTTTAATGAAACGTTTCCTTATCCAATTAAGCCCGGATTTCAGATTTTCCTGTAAACGTCGTATATTAGAAAATAACATGCAATATTGAATATATCGATTATGTTTTCGATTATGTAAGCGTCTGTTTGAATCAGACAACCGCTATTTATATATTTCTAATGAGGTTTTTTTCCTAAAATTTGGTAAAAACGCATTCTTAGTCTAAATACTGGTGAATATTATGCACTAGGGTCACAGGTAATAGTGGAATATTAGTAACGCATTACCAGCTAATTGCGGTAATATTCTTTTGTATCTTTTTAACAGAGCTGAATACGGCATAGCTCCCAATTTGGAGTGGAACTAACTAAAAGCTCTCCATCATTTTTCTAAACTCATAAGTATACCCTTCGTTTTGTATCAAAATTTTACATAAAGAAAAAAAACTTTAAGATATGGAAAAAAAATGCACAGAACTGACATTCGGCAATCTTCATGTACATATTTAAAATAAAATGTGAAAAGTCTCCATCGGTTAAACTTAAGCTAAAAATTTATTGCTAGGATAAAGGACATAAGTTTTTTTTTTTTTGAAAAGATGGGGGAAATTTGCATAGAGCTAACTGATAATTGGCAATGGCGTTAAATACATGATTATAAATGAGATTTGAGTCCCCATTCGTCCCTTATCGCTAAACAATTTATGCAAGGTCAAAGGTTAGAATTTTTTTTAATTATTTATTTTTTTATTTTTTATAATACAATTCGTAAATGATAAGTGGAATAATGAAAAAAGTTCGTATGAAGTTTGTAAATTACGCAATTATGTGCAACAGAAGCTTTTTTATGTGTAATAAAATCCTTTTGGAGCTAAAGTATGAGAAAATCAGAAGAAAATTATATACTTTACCACTAAATGGGCATAAAATGGTACCATAAATCACTGCATTTTTTCCCTCTTTGCTTTATTTTACGAGCTTCGTATACTTTGTATCATAAACTATCTTTTAACTTATTTTTTAAAAACTTTTTTAAAAGTGTGCACACGATATGTAAATCAAAAAAATAAAACAAAATAGAAAAAACTGAGTTCATTAAGCAGCTTGAATCCTTTGGTAATTTTTATTTCCTGAAAAATAGCAGCAATTGCACAGCAATAAAATACAGGCATCCTTAGCACCATTTAGAATAATTCTTGCACTGATATAAAAGCCTCGTGTAAGTTACCTCGTAAGAATCGAATTCTGTTAGTTTTCTATTTATTTTTTACAGTGTTAATCAGGATTTGAAATTATCATAATATTTTTTCCAAAATATCGAAAGAATCCGATGTTTTTCTATACTGTCGTGCGAAGCGCAAAATAGGTATTTGAAGACGATATCAAACTGAGATATTGCTGCTTAAAATTTTGCACCTCCATGTATTTAATTCAGGAGATACTTTTTCAGATTTTTTTAAAAATATTTCCCGTTCTCAAATGACCATAAAACATTGTATTTAGGTAAAATGTGTGACAAAGAATCACCTTGTGACAATAACTCAATTTTTTCAAAAAATGCAGATACGACACTTGTGCTTAGCACGGCAGTACAGGATGTTATGATCCGATTTATTTTCAATCAACGCAAACTAAGCTCTTTAAATAGTAACTGCATGCTTAAATCACACTGTTGCTTATATTCCCAAAATTGTTGTTTTAGTTACAGACTTGAAAACAATGATTTTTTCTTCAATTGCTCAAATTATTATAAAAAGTATATATTTAAGTAGTATTAATGCATGAAGGGTTGTTTTTAACCATTTGTGGAATGGGAAAATTTGAGGATTTAAACATAAAATATTACACGAAGTTCTTAGTCTATTATATGCATGGGCTCTTTTAAAACTGATAAAAAAAGAGCGAACGTGAAAACCTATCACGTGACAATGAAAAGAGAAAGGTCCTGGCGGAGCTTTCATCCAAATTCCAAGAGCGTTTGAATATCTCGTCGTGACTACGTCCTCTAATATCTCGTCACGTTACCACTTATGGATCGAAAAAGAAAAGTGAATAAATGTGATATAATACTCTAAAGTGAGACAATTTTTGCAAATTCCTATTGAGAATCCAATAAACTACTGTTTACCAAACTAAGTGCAATTGGAGGAGAGCGAGCAATGTAATTGCTACGTGCGGAGAACTGACCAATTCCAGCGACTTTTTGCTCTTCAAATAAGTAATAGTAAAATTGCTAATGGAGAAAACCTGGAAAATTCAATCGTTTATCACTTCTCCGGGCTACTGGAGGGTACCTGGACAGTTTTAGCGATTTTCAGCTCGTCAGAGAGAAAGCAATGCTATTGCTGCCGGCGGAACACTGGAAGAGTTCAAATATTTTCAGTTCTCCTAAGAGAGAACAATGCTATTGCTACTGGCGAAGAACTGGACAGTTTTAGTGATTTTCAGTTCTTCAAACAAAGAGCAGTTTTATTGCTGCTAGCAAAGAATGGGAAAATACCTGCGATTTTCAGCTCTCCAAGCAGGGAACAAATTTTACAGATGTTAATAAATATTTCGTCACTGCAAAATGTTAATACTATCAAAAACCCATTAAAGAACAAAAAAAACTTTGTTTCGTTGATACTAATTTACCGAGCCTACTGTAGTTTTAGAACTCGGCATTTCCCGAGAAAAATTCTCAGACGATAACGTAGTATACAGAGAGTTTCTCAAAAAGATTCGAAGTAATACCGTTCAATGCGAGCTTTGTACAAAAACTACCGACAAGGTTAGGAGAGGGAAATGGCCATCAGCCGGCTCCAACTGTTCTTCGAATAAAGGGCCCTCCCCTATAAATCAGAGCCCGCACCTTCTCTCGGAGGTAATAAAAGTGTTTATTTTCCCTTAACACTTAATAACGGCGAAATATCCTTCAAATGAAAAACAAGGCAAAATTGTTCCCTTCCTGGAAATGGAGTTGGTTTGCCGAATCCTGGCATTTCTGCCATCTGCAGTCCGGGGTCCAGGTTTATGTTCTGGAGAGGGGGTGGCGAGGGGTCGTTCGAATCCGGAGGTCCGAGAGAGAAAGAGAATTTTTATGACTGGCCGCCTTATTATTTCTCGGTCCGAGAGTTGAGTTGTTTTTCTTCGGGGATGGATGAGGACCTGCGTGGCAATAACTCCGTCTTTGTTCGCTCGGAAAGGGGTGAGAATCATTTGATTGGGTGGGAAAGGGGCCGTGCACAAATTAAAGGACGGTTATTCGCCGATAACCCTTTCGGGAGGAGTGAATCGAAAAAGCTGTTAAGGGGGTGTCCTCAAATTTTGTCACGCTTTGAGTGGACAGCAGAGTTTCCAGATTTAAGAACTGTAAATACGGGACAGGCTCTTGGGGGGGTGGGGTATTGAGAGATTATATCAAAAATTTGAATTTTAATTCCCTTAACTTTAATATTAAACGTTTCTCACAAATTAAATGAAGAAAAAAATGTACAATGATCATATGAATAAAAACTTCATTTTTTACCATTTTTTGCATCGTTATTTTTCGTCATGAATATTAGTGGGAAAAGGTTTAACACTATTTAGTGTGAAAATTCGTATTTCTCTTATTTAGCCCCTTTTTCCTGACTCAGGTCCATCTTTTCAAATTTTGCCGGGGGGGTGGCAAAAGGTAAATTTTTCCAAATTTCAATGTAAATTATACCAAAAAAAAACCACAAAAAAAAAAGCCCACTTATATGTAAATACATTAATTTCCCTAAACCAGAGGGGAAGCCATTGACCACCTGTCCTGATGTCCCAAATGACGAGCCTGTCTTGGAGTGAAAAATATAATAGTCGCTTCTACTGATGACTAATGTTTAGTATGTACTTTTTAAAAAAGCTGGACGTACCAATGGAAAAATTTGAATGCAAAATAATTTTAATGAGTCATTAACAAAATTTTGATTACAATGAATTTGAGTAGGCGTAGAATTAAACCTTACTACTTAAATACACTATAAGAAATTAGCCTAAAACAAATTAAAAAAATTAATATTAAATATTTTTGGGGGAAAACTGTACAGTTTTGTCAATATTTTAGCATGATACTTTTATATAATGTCGGAAAATTCCTTTTTTCAAAAATAATATTTACTGCGTGATTTTACTGCTGAAATAATTCTTTCTAAGTTTTGATGGTCTTTAGGTTACCATAAAGCTCGCTGTAATGTATATTTCTATCGCTCATTGTAAAAATTATTTATCTTAATGAGTTTAAAACGCGTATTTGTTTGCTAAATGTATTTTTAGTATAAAAGCGAAGCGAAGCAAATTTCAAAAGATTGAAATTGATTGATTCAAAAAATCTAGTGACTAATAGTAGCTGAACACATATTTTTCTTACATAATTGAAAAATTGAAAAGGCTTTTTATACAATAAGGCATATTAAAATCATTTACCAGGAGATACACACCACTTTTACAACGAACTTTTGTTGAATTGATTGACACAATAATATCTGCTCTAAATGAGTAGAAAACTAACATTACTGCAGAACAGGAAAATATTTTAATTCAATCAATTTTCTTTTCACTCTATTTCACATTTTTTTTTTTTTTTTTTTGTTTTGCTTCATATTTTTTCTGAAAATAATACTTCGTTTGGAAAATGCTGCTTCTAGCCAGAATACGGGACTTTAGCCGTCCCGTATCAAGGTTCCCCGGGACGCGGGACAATATTTCAAAAAACGGGACTGTCCCTTGAAATCCGGGACGTCTGGCAACCCTGGTGGACAGGGAAGGACACAAAAGTGTGTAGTAAATACATTACGGCATTAACAGCGGTGAATTGTAGAGCAAAACTAGATACACTAGTGTAAAAATTGCTTAGGGTTTAGTTGGACGACTTTTTATTATTCGTGCCGAACGAGAAGAAGAATCGCCCCTCACTCGTCGAAACAAGCGAGCTACTCGTCGCGACCAGTTTGAATCATCATCTATGAGCGTACGAGAGCATTCTTGAGCTGCGACGAACATTTTAAATTGAATTTTGGTCACTTAGGCCTTATTAGCCGACAATCCTTAGTACCCGCGCCTGCCTTATTTGCTCAAACCAAAAGCCAGAAAGTAATCAAACTCAACTTTCACTTGAAGGACCTGGTAAGTAGAAAAGAGTTTCAAAACTCTCCTCGGCAGAAAATCAGCCTATTTTTAAACATGAGTTTAAATCCATTTTGCCTTAAAGGTCATTCCATACGAAATGAGCAAATCGCCTGTGGCGCAGATTTCAATGCAAATTTTTATTTAAGTACATCAAACGTATCTACGAGGGAATGCAAAGTATGAAATTTAAAAAATTGAGCACTCTGGACAATGGTAGGCAATGGATACAGGTAAACAAATAAAATTTGTACATCAAAAAAAAGATGTCATTAGACCAATATCATACGCACACTAACTACAAAACCAGAAAACAATAATCTTTAAATTAATTTTAAAAAATCTGGTATGGGCCCCACACTACTTCCTTTTACGTGTGAATTTCTTAGTAGATGCCTTAAGTGTTAAAATAGTGCTCAAAGTGAGCAAGATAACAATTCAAACACTTACACCCCTAGTTTGCTACAAAACAATGCACAAAAATGTTTTACAATGATTAAATTTCTAAATATCGCAGATTTTAACATCATTTAGTAGATTTTTCGCATAATATCGCCAATAGCGCCAAATTGAACCGAAGTTCAAGAAATAATTTTTTTCGCCAAATTTGTCGCCAATTTGGCGATATGTCGCCAAGTTAGCGTCAAACACTTGGCGACCAAAAGCTTGGCGATATATCGCCAAGTAGTCGTCCCAATTCATATCACTTGTCTGCATTGAAATTAATACTGATTTATCACCAAAAAGGGGTAAAACAACCCCTTGGGAACATTCGATTGCAACCACAAGTTGAGGTGCACAACTAGACCCCTCTCAGAGCCTATTTTTTTTCGTGATCACAATACTTCCTTTACTACGTAAAAGGAAGTAAAAACTAAAAAATATGCCTTTAGATGCACTTATACACTGCGATTCAAAAGTTTAGACAAAATGCAAATATGTGAATAAAAAGAAAACTATTCAACGAAATGCTTTCAAATTTCTACTGCAAGTACACAATATGGTCCCAAATACGTGTCTGGAGTTCTTATAACTATAACTGGAATCAAATTTTGGATATTACAGAAGATAGTTTTTTACATTGTTGCAAAAGTTTAGACAATAGTCAGATTTTATGCAAATATCCCTTGAAATGTGATTGGTGGAGGAAATGCGGGACTGTATTATTCATTTATAAAGTGCAGAGATTGCTGAACAAATAATCAAAATATCAAAAGCTCTTTAGTTCTCGTGTAAAGAAGATGAGAAATTTTGGAAGCCGAAATTTGAAAATGAACCTACTTTATTAATTTTTTGTCTTTTAAATCGGCTCTAGTATGGTAGTACATTGTTTTTTACTTTGTGGAGAGCAAATTCAGACATGCGTATCGATCAAAAAGTCCAAGAAAAATGATATTTCTTAAGGATGAAGGAATTGAAAAAACGGCTCAGACTGACGATTCGCCCCTTAATCCTACAAAACTTCAACTTGGGTCAAAAACAGCACGTGACAGCATAAGTAGATGAACATCTGAATCGGAATGCATAAAAAAAAACAAAGAATTGTGCCTGAGCCTTTTAGGACAGAGTGTCCCAAATAAGCCAGATTTTATTGGTAAAAGCAGCACAGCATATGATCATTGGATATTTCTCAAGTCCCGCGAAAAGAATTATAATCCATCTAGGCCATCCCAATTTTAATAATTTTTATCAAAGAAAGTACCATTCATTTTTTAGTCACGATGATACATATGCTGCTTTTCACATTAAAATCTGGCTTATTTGGGACACTCTGTCCTAAAAGGCTCAGGCACAATTCTTTGTTTTTTTTATGCATTCCGATTCAGATGTTCATCTACTTATGCTGTCACGTGCTGTTTTTGACCCAAGTTGAAGTTTTGTAGGATTAAGGGGCGAATCGTCAGTCTGAGCCGTTTTTTCAATTCCTTCATCCTTAAGAAATATCATTTTTCTTGGACTTTTTGATCGATACGCATGTCTGAATTTGCTCTCCACAAAGTAAAAAACAATGTACTACCATACTAGAGCCGATTTAAAAGACAAAAAATTAATAAAGTAGGTTCATTTTCAAATTTCGGCTTCAAAACTTTCTCATCTTCTTTACACGAGAACTAAAGAGTTTTTGAGATTTTGATTATTTGTTCAGCAATCTCTGCACTTTATAAATGAATAATACAGTCCCGCATTTCCTCCACCAATCACATTTCGAGGGATATTTGCATAAAATCTGACTATTGTCTAAACTTTTGCAACAATGTAAAAAGCTATCTTCTGTAATATCCAAAATTTGATTCCAGTTATAGTTATAAGAACTCCAGACACGTATTTGGGAC
The DNA here is from genome assembly GCA_038373865.1 of Uloborus plumipes. Classification (NCBI taxonomy): domain Eukaryota; kingdom Metazoa; phylum Arthropoda; class Arachnida; order Araneae; family Uloboridae; genus Uloborus; species Uloborus plumipes. The sequence goes on along the minus strand of JAXGGA010011591.1, from coordinate 19,132 downwards.
CATATTGTGTACCCGTAGTAGAAATTTGAAAGCATTTCGTTGAATAGTTTTCTTTTTATTCACATATTAACATTTTGTCTAAACTTTTGAATCGCAGTGTAATGCATCGACATGTAAATATAGTTCATATAATGTATTTTAGCCTTTAATATTAATAATAGCACTAAATATTACTTTTATATATGCAAAGAACGTGAATTTTGTCTTTTATTCAGAGTTACACACAAACAACTTGAACAAATCAACGTGCAATAATATTTTAATAGTAGTAACATTACTTTTATCTTTGTAAAGAACGTGAAGTTTATCTTTTATTCAGAGTTACATACCCACAAGTGAAACTAATAAAAGTGTATTAAAAAAGCTGCAACAAGCGCAACAATAAAACTTTGCACTTTAATTACTCGCAATTTTTGTTTTGTCACATAACGCCTTCATCTCCCAAGCTCTTCAATTCTCTCACAGGTGAGAAAAGTCTTCCCCGGGGTAACGCGCACCACAGAACATGGACTTCATCACTTCCCGCCGTCGAGGAAGCGCCCCTCTTTCACAGACGGCACCCGGAGGAAAATCGGGGCCGGGCCCGGTAATTGTCCGGGCGGCCCTTTTACGACGCCAACACTTAAGCCCCGGCAATGGGCCCTTTGTCCTCCCCGCGAATCGGTCCGCCAGAAACAGTCTCCGGTATTACTTTGCGGGAATCGGATCGTAAAACTGGAGCTCTCGGATTCCCTTCTCACTTTTTTTTTTTTTTTTTTTGCGAAAGCGAAGAACAGTTCTGATTTGTTACCTTTTTTTCTTCTGTTGGTACGGTAAACGAATGTTTTTCTCCAAATGTTTCAGATCGTCGTCTTTGAGTGCTAATTTTGATTATCGCTCTTCTTTTGAAACTAATTATCCTTACTCCCACTTTGATAAATCTATCCTATTGATTTAGCTTTCACTCGCACAATACACTTGAATCCATTACACTGTGAAAAACGAATGTTGTTTTTACAATATAATACAGCTAATTTTATAGTAATAAACTGTAAAAATTGCTAATTTTTCAGTAATAAACTGAAATTGCTAGTTTTACAGTTTATTACTATGCATTTTATAGTTTTAAATTAGTGTTGTTAGTGTAAAATTGCTAATTTTATACTAATTAACTGTAAAACTACTGCTTTGCAGTACTAAACTGTAAGTTGCTAATTTTACAGTTTATTACTGTGCAGTGTACAGTTTTAAACTGGAATTTCTGCTGCCAGTATTACACTGTTGTCTTTACGGTATAATACAGCTAATTATATGGTAATAAACTAAAGTTGCGGAAATAAACTGAAATTGTTGGTTTTACAGTTTATTACTGTGTATTTTACAGTTTTAAATTGGAACCTCTGCTGCCAGTATTATACTGTAAAAACAACAGCTCATTTTTTTCAGTGGAGTATTGCTTTTCTTTATTGTAATTAGTAATATCTCACTCACGTAAAAATATACAATCGAACCCGTTTTTTGGAATATCGCTTAAAAGAATATCCCACTCAATATAATAAATTTTCAATGCACCAAACCATTGTAATATATTATTTTCATCTCGGGACAAATGAAATATCCTGCTTATTAGAAGATTTTTTTCGTGGCAAACTGACTATTCCACTAACCGGGTTTAATTGTAGTTTAAAATTTCAAAACACCGTGGGTTAAAAGAACATTGTGGGAGAAACCTGATCTGGCACCATCGTTAACGCTAGTTAGATCCTACTTACAGCATTAAGACGGTGCCAGGTTAGGTTTGCCTCAACATGTAGTTATGGGCACCTAACCACAACCAGTGATGAGCTGATTTATCTCGTATTTGTCACTATCAGGTTTGTAATAGCTAAAATACAGAAATACCATCAGTGAATTCACAAATTACCATTGTTCAAAAACATCCGCACTACCGTTTTTTCAACTAAACGAAAATAAAGATCTGTATCCGTTACATTTGACGGATCTTAAACGGATCTTTTAATCCATTACTTTAGTACATAGTTGAAATTTTATATGCAAGCAAACTATTATAAACTATTAGATTCTATTTAAATTAGTTTTTATACCTGATAAAAATTACAAAGTATCATGCTAGCAATTGAAAGCTCAATTTTGATTGAGTTGAGGCTTGTGTGATTCCTTATTTTGTGCTTTTTTAGGCGTTTTTTGAAAAAAAAGCGGATCTAGATTCTCTGTTTACCGTTTGTAAAGTTGCTATCGTCTGTGTAATTTTGCCGGTAGAGGGAGAGAGGAGTCAAGAGGAATGGCATCGCGCTGCATTTATGCCGAAATAAAACGAGAAAAGTTGTTTCTAGTTGTTCCAGTACATCTAATAGCTTCATTCTTTTGTTGCTACGTCTACTGAAAAAACATTTTTAGAATTGATTGAAAAATTTTTTCGTCATAAATACAGCGCTGGCCAACTCCTCCCGCTGATACGTTCCTCCCAACTCTCTTCAGAGGGGACATTTTTCCCAAATAACTTATATTCTTTAGCAAATAGCCCCACAGCTACGGTCATGGCATCCTGAGACTGCAGTTAAGTCCTTTTTCTGGACTCCTCAGTCAAGAATAGCCAATAGCCGAGCCGGAGGCAGGTGTCCTTTTATTATAGCCAAGATAGCCTTCAAACTGGTAGATAAAAATGAATTTACCTTACCCGTAAGCGTCCGCAAACGATGGTACGGCTCGACTCGGAAATTGAAGGCAAAGGCTGGGTAATATGCAAAGAGTTACCACCCATAAGCCAGGGCTAAGACAGAACTGTAGCAAATACCCACAGCTACAGTCATGACATCCTGAGACTGCAGTTTCGTCCTTTTGGCTATAATAAGAGAATATCTGCCTCTAGCTCGGTCATTGGCTATTCCTGACTGAGGAGTCCAGAAAAAGGTCAAAATTGCAGTCTCAGGATGTCATGACCGTAGCTGTGGGTGTATTTGCTACAGTTCTGCCTTAGCCCTGGCTTACGGGTGGTAACTCTTTGCACAACTTACATTCTTGGTGACGTTTTCACTGCAGGTAGATTTTTTCAAAGAATCTGTGCCTTTATTATATAACGGGGAAACCTTCCGACTCAAATTTTATAGTTGGACCGAGATTAAATTGTGTAAGAAATTTCAGGTTCTTATCCATATCCGTTTCGATATCCATATCCATATCGAGACACGAATGATCTTTATCGACGGTTCTACATTTTTAACTATCCGGTGCGTAATTAGTAAGGACATTATGGAAAAATTATCGAAATTGGTTCAGAGAGGTTTTGAAAAATGTTTAAGTTTAAGGTAAATAGATATCTCAGTGGGATTTTATGGTTATATTTTTTTTCACTTCGCACAAGGAAGTAAAAGCATATGAATTATCAGAAGGTAGAAATCTAATCTAAAATGAACTAAAAATGAGTAAAGAGGCCAAAAAGCAGATTTCAAAGCAGTTTGAACTAATCGGGGGAGTAGAATTTGACTGAATTTGTTTCAAATTTCAACGCTGGTTTTGTACTTTTATGGCCGAAAGTTAAAACGTGAAGGAGCTACTGAGGCAAAACGTTGCAAGTTGAATAACACCAAGTCAGGTATTGGCCCTAAAGCTGTCGATGCTTCGGCAGTTAGTCGTCAAGCGAGTGTCAATCATAGCCGCTCGCACTCAAAAAATTCCATCTCGTTATGTGGATCAGAGAGGATCGCCATTATCTTAATAGACTGAGCTATTCGGCAGTTCGGGAAAGAGAGAGAGAAAAAAAAATAACCCCCCGTGAAAAACGCGCGCCATTCTGACGTGATAAATATTGGAAGTCGAAAATGAAGAGCTCTAATCGTTGCGGCCGATCTCATTTACCGGGAGCTCTGATGGGAGCGCACTCCAGAGCCAAAAGGAGAAGACTCGGCGCTCGCGCTGTCCCATTATGAAACGTAATAAAAAGTAATAGTATAACCTCAGAGAAAGAGAGAGAGAGAGAAGCAAAACCTGGTGTTCGGCAATTACAGGAAGATACGGCCCGAATGTTCTATTTTTACTTTGCCATCCCTTCCATTTTTCGGGCAAAACACCTGACGCCTTTAATTAAAAACACTCCAACCTTCGCCAAAAGGTAATACAATTAAAAATGCCTTCCCGGTTGCAGTTAAAAGGGAGAAAATATTTCGCCGCTTTTAAAAATTTTTACCTCTCTTCGGCCATTTTAATTGGAGCAAGAACAGAAATTAATAAGACGGGGCCGGGGAAAAAACATCGCAATATGCCGACTGCCAATCGCTAAATATTAATGTCCGGCTGCCGTACTAATGGCAGGGGGGTAATTAAAATAATGGAACTTACCAGCCGTGGGAGATTTCGGAGATTATTAGGACGTGCGGGGGGTCGGAGGGGGGGGGCGTTTTATTAGAGCAATTAATATAAGCTAACGGTCATAACGGTGGCTCTGGTTTCCCTGGAAATTTTGTCATGTTTCCGGCCGAGCGGCACATTGTGTTTTTGGCGATGTAATTGGCGGCAGTCTCATCAAACCGCTCGTTTATCTCGAGTGCCAGCCCGACGCCAACGCTGACGACGCCTCAGGAGAAAAGTGGCATCGTGGTAGAAGCGCACCCCCCAGTAACTAGTCAGGAGAGCAAATTAACTAACACAGCTCAAAATCACCGCTCTCATAGCGATGTTGGAATTTCACCTGCTCATATTTGGCACATTAGTAATTTACGACTTCATCAGAGGCGCTCCGAACTTACATTTTTCGCTGAGGGAAATAATAGCATATCAGCATGGTCACATGCCGACACAAATTCTATGAGAAAATACAGTAGGAATCATCATATAAAGTACTAGCAGTACCCGCACGGCGATGTCCGTGTAATAAATGTAAAATAAGTCAACTGAATAAATTTAAATTCACTCCAACATTCTGGAGTAAAATTATTATACTCAGTAAATCAAATGTGCTCCACGACCTTTTAACTTCCGCTAAAAGTCCTGTGAAAGTTTAAAACAATTCGCCAAATAAATCAAAAAAGCATTGAGTTAAGTAACAGGAGATATTAAAATTACTCAAATTTAGTCAATTTACAGGGCTTAATTAAAAGGTCTTAATTAATTAAAATTGACTAAATTTGAGTAATTAATATCTCCTATTCTAATAAGCGGAGCGAAACGTGGTAAAACTTTTCTTTTGCAGAAAAAAAAATCCTTTCCCGCGATGTATAATGTTAGGGGCTGGGTGCAGGACCGTCATTTTGAATATTTCCAGAGGTGCAAAGGGTGTATACACAATATAAATTGCAAAAAAAAGGCAAAAACTACGCCTAGTTACATGTAAATACTTTCCCCCCTGATCCCCGAAATGACGGGCCTGGCTGGGTCTTTCCCCCTCAATTATGCCAGATGCACCAAAAATGAGACTAATGAATTAATTTAAAAATAACTAATTCGAAATTTAGAATTCGGACCTCGAGGTACATTTCACGGGGATACGTTCAAATTTTGTGCCAAGTTTCAGGTCTGTGGATGCTTCTAGCCATCGGTTACAAACATACATATAAGCAAATAGAGCCGGTCATCTTTATATATATATATTACTAGCAGTACCCGCACGGCGATGCCCGTGCAAAAAATGTAAAGGAAATAAACTGATTAAATTTAAATTTACTCCAACCCTCTGAAGTAATATTATAAAATTCTTTATTTAAAATGTGCTCCTCAACCTTTTGATTTCCACTAAAAGTCATATTAAAGTTTAAATCAATTCGCCAAATAAACCAAAAAGACATCAAGTTAAGTAACAGGAGATATTAATTGCTCAAATTTAGTCAATTTTCAAAGCTTAACTCTATACACAAATTTAAACCACTGAAAAAAGCAGTTTGTCTGAAAAATGGACCTAGTGTTTCAGTTTTGCGAACGACTGAAGTCTTGAAAATTGACTAAATTTGATGAATTAGTATCTCCTGTTCTAATTAGCCTAGAGAAACGTGCTAAAACTTTTCTTTTTCACAAAAAAACAAATTTCCAACGATGTATAATATTTGGTGGGGGGGGGGGGAGTTTCACCAAAAATGAGACTAATTATAATTTAAAAATAACTAATTCGAAATTTAGAATTCGGCCTTCGAAGTGCATTTCACGGGGATGCGTTAGAGTTTTTGTGCCAAGTTTCAGGTCGGTAGGTGCTGTGGGGGCTTCTGACCATGGGTTACAAACGTACATACGAACAAACAAACAAACAGAGCCCGTCATCTTTATATATATAGATGACACTTTAAATGCCATTTCACAGTTTGTAGTGTTCAATGGCAGGATTATTTTAGTTTGAAAGACTTTTTTCTTCTTTTCGTGTGCGTGTGTGTGTGTGCGTGTGACGAACTTATTTATTTTTAGCGAAATTTTTATGTTTCAATGGAACTTTTGACACAACTGTAGTGCCAAGATTTTCGAAAACTCTCAACGACCACAGCAATTTTGCAGTTGAATTTCAATATTATGCACCGATTTAACCGTAATTTCAATGTAAAATTGGTCGCTAAATCTAAATTTATTAATATAGGGAACCGATTGTGTCAGGTAGCTCAGCCACAACCATTCTTCCATGATTTTAATGTGAACATTAAAAGGCAAGAAATATAATGTCTTTCGCACCATCTCTTTGAAGTGATTACAATCTAACAGTGACCCTCAAATAAGCAAGATTTCCCTGGATGGGAGGTTTGGTAAATTTTCCGATTGCTGCCAACTTTACGACGCCAAATACGAAAAGTAACTGAATAGCGATGTTACCGAAAATGTCACAATGGAACTATTATTGTTGAAAATGTAGTGATGGCAGCATTAAATACATGTTTTAAACATGCAATAAAATACTCTTTAGACTGCAAACAACTTCTGTTCCTTCCCAGAGCGTTTTCTTTTTCTTTGATTTGGAGAAAGTAGTGTTTCACTGGCTGGGAGGTTTGGTAAATTTCCCGATTGTTGCCAAACTTTACGACGCCAAATACGAAGAGTAACTGAATAGCCATCACTATTTTTTTTTAGATAATAGTTCCATTCTGATATTTTCGGTAACACCGAATTTTGAGGAAGTCAAGTGAATAAATTTAAATTCACTTCAACCCCCCCCCTCTGAAAAAAATTATTATATCCTTTAGTTCAAATGCGCTCTATCTTTTAAATTCCACTTAAAGTCATGTTAAAGTTTAAATCAATTCGCCAAATAAATCAAAAAGACAGAAATTTAAGAAAGAAATAGGAGATATTAATCATTCAAATTGAATAAATTTTCAATGCTTAAATCTGTACGCAAATTTAAACCACAAAGTAACTTCAGGGACAAAAAAGCAGCTGATCAGGAAAATGGACCTAGTGTTTCAGTATTGCGTACATAGTTAAGCCTTGAAAATTGGCTAAATTTGATTAATTAATATCTCCTGTTATGATTAACGGACAAACGGACAGAAACGTGGTTAAACTTTTCTCTTTCAGAAAAAATAAACCCTTTCCAGCGATATATAATGTTTTGGGGTGGGGAAAGGTTTTCCCCCCTCAATTATGGCGGATACACCAAAAATGAGACTAATTAATTAATTTAAAAATAACTACCGTAAAGTCGGGTTACTTGGACCCTAAGGGGTTACTTGAGCACATTACAGCAAAATGATAAAATCTAGGTTTGGTACTTATTAGTTGAAGACTTGCACGTAGTTCCTCGTTTCTCCTCTAGGTAGAAGCACTCTGCAGTCTCAAATGCTAGTACCAAACCCAGATTTTATCATTTTACTGTGGGCTCAAGTAACCTCCTTGTGGGTCCAAGTAACCCGACTTTACGGTAATTCGAAATTTAAAATTTGGCCTTCGAGGTGCACGAGGGCGGGGTACGTTCGAATTTTTGAGCCAAGTTTCAGGTCTGTAGGTGCTGTAGGGGCTTCTGGCCAGCTGTTATAAACGAACAAACAAACAAACAAACGAACACCGTCATCTTTATATATATAAACTACTGCAAAAAAAAGTGTTTTTAGAGAATAATACTTAAAGCAGAGGTTTCAGTTTGAAACTGCAAAATGCACAGTAATAAACTGTAAAACTAGCAATTTTAGTTTATTACTGTAAAATTGGCAATTTTGCAGTTTATTACCATTAAATTAGCTGTGGTACATTTTTACAGTAGATGCTTTACTGTAAAAACAAAGTATAAAACCGGCAAACAGAGGTTCGATTTTAAGACTCTAAAATACACAGTAATAAACTATGAAACTGTCAATTTTACAGCTTATTACTGCTAACTACCAATTTTGTTGTTTATTACTATGAAATTAGCCATTCTACAGTTTATTACTGTAAAATTACTATAAAATTAGCTGTATTATACTGTAAAAACAACATTCATTTTTAGCGGTGTATCATTATTGTAGGGTAGATCAACCAGTGAATGAACAACTTGTAGTTATTGTGAAAATTAATTCTTTAAAACATTTTTCGAAGATGAACTGGCAGTATCAACTTTCATCTACACATTTCCGAAAAGAAAATGGCTAGAAAATGCTATATTTGTACACTGGCTGGAGTGTTCATTCACTTGGTCTGGGCACTTTTTTTTCATTTCAACTCTCTCTCTCAAAAAAAAAAGAGATGCGTAACCATATAAATTATTACATTTTTAAAAAATATATCTACATGCATCATTTAACCCTCGTGGGTTCCTTAGGGTCATATGTGACCCCAATGCAATTTCTGTTTAATATATCTTCTTAATCAACCATTTGTTTTTAATGGCATTTTGTGGCTTTTATTCTTCTAGTTTTAGATTCAAAATAATGCTATTATTGTGCTTTATTTTTCCCGAATTGCAATTTTTGCACACAAGACCTTTGGGGTCACTTCCCCAGAATGCCAAAAAAAGAGGACGTTGCAACTTTTGTCCAAGAGAACTTGACAGAAAATGCATCGAAAAATGTCATAAGTGTTTGAAATTCACTTGCAAAAAACATGTTTTTTCAGGTCTGTAACAGTTGTAAATAAATCTACAGTTATTGTAAGTTTTGCTCTAAAATTTAAATTTTTAATGCATAAACTAAATTTTACTTTGATTGTGTCTTTTTATTTTTGTTTTTTTAGCATTAAATAGTGTGTGAACTTAATTAATGCATGTAACATTCATTAATAATAATAAATTATTAAAGGAACCATTGGGGTTGTTTATGACCCCAAGGGTCTTGAGTGTAACTAAAATGGGAGGGACCCACGAGGGTTAACTTGTTCTTACTGTTATGTGGCAATTACTACAATCGCTAACGATGCCATGAACTCCTGAAAAATAAGTCGCGCTTAAGTGTTCATTCACCAGTTCGGTCTACCTCTACCGTATCCACACTGTAAAAAATGAATGTTGTTTTTACAGTATAATACAGCTAATTTCATAGTATTAAACAGTAAAAATTGGTAATTTTACAGTAATAATAGCTAAAATTGCTACTTTTACAGTACTAAACTGTAAAACTGCTAATTTTACAGTAATAAACCGTAAAATTGCTAATTTTACAGTTTATTGCCGTGAATTTTACAGTTTTAAACTGGAACCTCTGCTGCCAGTATTATACTGTTGTTTTTAGAGTATAATGCAGTTAAATTTTACGGCAATAAACTAAAATTGTTAACTTTACAGTAAGAAACTAAAATTGCTAGTTTTCCGGTTTATTACTATACATTTTGCTGCTTTAAATGGCAGCCTCGGCTGCCAATATTATACTGCAAAAACAACAGTTCATTTTTTGCAGTGTAGTAAAAAAATAAACAAAATTGACAAAAGATGGACTTTGCAACAGGATACCACACCTGTACATACAGCTGAAGGTACTTGGTGCAACGACATATTTTCCGAACTTCATTGGATATCAAGAATGGCCACCGTATTCCCCAGGATTGAACCCAATGGGTTATTCTGTTTATTAAATCTCGGAAACATGAGTGCGTGCTAAACCTTATAAAACTTTGGCACACTCCTAAAAAAATCTTTATGCAAGGAATGGGGTCAGATATCAGTAAGTGAGTTGCAAATAAAATTTCGTAACTCTTTCAAAATTTGATTTTTTTGAAAAACATTTCGCAGCCCAAATTCCTTTCGTAATTTAAAGATTTTTTCCAAAATGAACTGTATGCTTATCTCTAACGGTTTAGAAATTAGCTATTGGGCCACGATAGGAGTGGACACCCTGAATATATATATATATATATATATATATATATATATATATATATATATATATATATATATATATATATATATATATATATATATATATATATATATATGTATGTATATTAGACGAAATAATGCATTCACATTTATTTTGAAGCCTGGTCGCTTTATTTTCATTATTTATTGTCACCATGTATTTCTTACTCATGGGTATTTTATTCAAAAAGATTTTACGTAAAGCAAATTAATAAGAACTCAGGGAAGGGATATTTGATGTGACCGTGCTTTGCAATAATGTCTGTTTCAAATATTTTCACATAATTCATATTTAAGCGATATTCTGAAATGAATTAAAATATGACAAAATGCTGAATATCGGTTCGCGCTGTGATTCGTAGCACTCCAGAGTTCCACACTAATATCAAAGGCAATCTGACATACACCAGTCCTCCCCAAATATGAGCGGCAAACCATTTAACTTGTATTCTAATTCCCGAGCTGCCCTTTAGAGTTTTTTTCTCCTTGATGTCTCTCATCCAACTGAGGCTATAAACGACGTGATTGGTTCCGAAATGAAGGTGATGCGAGCCCTCCTCCCCCGCACACCCTCCATCCAACGTACGTAAATAACCCAGAATGAATTATAATTTATATTGAAATTTTGACATAGATAAAACTTTCCCGTCGCCTAACTGCTAATTGCCAGCCAGCAATTTTTTGCGTAATTTAATGAAGTTCAGCGGCAAAGCATTCGAACTGCCAAAAAAGACCACTGGAAGTGTTTGAGCCAAACTAAGTATAACAGAATAATCGCTTGGTGTTGTTGTTTTTTCCCTCCCTTATACTTCAAATTCGCGCTCAATAAATTGCCTTTTTCATTACTTATGGAACGGCGTTGATACAACGGAAATAGGCAGCCATTTTTTTTTTCTTTTCGTCTCTCCGAAAAGGAAGAAGTTTAGAAGCGGCGTACGATTTCAGGTGTGGTAAGAACACAAAATTTTAATGGTCGCACCTATTGAGAACGATTGAAGAATGTTCTTTTGGCCCCCGACAAAGAAAAGAGGACGGCAGTTTTAAATTCTTTGGTGTCATAATGCGAAGAAGTTGTGACGAAATGGCACTACACCGGCATGACAAAAGCGTAGAACAATAGTCGTTATTATCACGGTCGCATAAAAGCGGGAAAAAGAGCCATTCTGTCCAAAGACATAATAATGGGCAGGGTGAAAAAATTAAAAACTCATAATGACACCGAGAGTTCTGTGAATGATTTCAGCTTTGTCGTAGCCATAATGCCCAGTTTAAAGCTTCTTTTCACTTTCGCCATTTGGGGAATTCATATTTTTCAATATCTGGTAATAAACGCGATCCATTTTTCAGCTTTCTAGAATAATTACGTTTTCGAGAAACAAAACATCTTTCCCAACAAATGAAGAGTAACGAGCAAAAGGGGTAGAAAAAAATATGTAGCCCTGGTTTACTTAAGATTCCAAAAAAGAAATGTTTAGCTCGCTGCTTGTACTTTATTCGACAACGAGTAGCAAATGACCGAATGGTTTAGACTTGATTAGAACTTGCTGCCCATTAAATTATTTCTGTCATGTAGACCAACCATGCAGGCAATTATCATTTATGCTTGGCACATTTTGTTTTTAAGTTGCAAAAATACGGCATAACAGGACACAAAGTGCCTACTGGCTAAAAGCGGAATTCAGGTGAAACGCTGCATCTGCAAAAGCACGCTGCACAAGCAAATTTTTGCGTGCGTTTGAGCAAAAGCGTCGGATTGGCGCTTTCAACAACGTTTCACAAGAATCCGAAAACCCGAAAATTTACATGTGGCAGAGTTTTGCAGATGCAGCGTTTCACCTGGATTCCGCCCTTAGCCAGTAGACACTTTGTGTCTTGTTATGCCGTATTTTTGCAACTTAAAAACAAAATGTGCCAAGCATAAATGATAATTGCCTGCATGGTTGGTCTACATGACAAAAATAATTTAATCGCCAACAAGTACTCTATGTAAAAACTTGAAAAATATTCGCTTCTTGCTCCAGTGGCTAAAATTTGTATCATATTATTTTCTAAAGATTGATAAAAACACTAATTAATATGTGTCCATTAAGTATAAAAACATTCAGAAAGCTGATTTTCTTAATAACTAGATTTTTTTAATCCAAGATATCAAGGCATCAAACTTCTTGTTGCTGGATATGCTAGTGAAAAAATACGAAGAAATTTATCATTTGCATTCTTTATTCCATTATCTTAATTTTTATTTCTTTACTTCTTTTATGTACTTCAAATATATAAATTATTGTTTGTAAGGATCATTCACTAGACTGTAACTTTTGAGCCAAAATATTTTTCCGTTTCAAAACTTTGTTATCTGCTTTTTTCATTCTTACATGAAACTGTTACGAACTAAAAGGCAATGACACAGCTAAATGTCAATTATTTTACTGATAAATCAATAAACAAAATATAAAAATATCTATAATCACGGAGATGGTATAATAAAAAAGTTGGTAATCGCTGCCATAAATTAAATTGTAAATATTCAATTAACTTTCCTAAGTAGTAAACTTAGAAATATATTGATAATTTATGTTTCGGTAGATTTCTAAAATTAATGAAAGTCACCTCCAGTATTTAATCTCCCCTCCGTTTCAATGATTTTACAAAAACTATCACGGAGGTGATGAAAAACATAAAAACTTTTATATTTATCTTGTTTTCCTTGTCTGCAATTCAAGCTCTCGGAAGTGAAAATTCTAAATATCTACACATTTAGTGTTTTTTAAAGAAAGTTTGTCTTCCAGTTTCCCAACTAAAATCTCACATATAGTTTCTTTCTAAATGCTTTGATATCCTGTTTTATGAAAAAAAATATATTATTTAAGAAGAAATTTTACCTGCCTGAAGTTTTTCACACTTAAAAGATACATACAAACTAGTGTTTTTCTCTTGTTTCAAAAATTTATTTATACATTTTTCTTACTACTTAGGCTTATCTTTAATTTAGCTACATTTTGAGGACATTTTAATTTTCAATTTCCTTATAAAAGTAAGAAAACATGTATTAGCTTAATTTAAATTCTCGATTTGTTTTTCTCGCATAAAAAAATCTTTAAAAAAATGGTACCAACACTTTTAAAATATCATTTCCTAACTTTTAACAGCAGGGCCAAATCCAAGACGGCGGAAATTTGGTGAAAACGACCGTTTTTCAACCATACATATCTCAGCCAGTAATGGGAAAAGGGATTTAGAAATTGATATTTCTCGGTTTTCACCTATTTAAGTTTTAGTTGAAGTTTTTTGGTAAAATAATCTGTTACCATTGAGTAACTCTCTCATTGGTCGAATTCGCTCTTGCTCGCTACTGTAACATCGCTCTCCATAGCATAGGCCAGTGATCTTCAACCGGTGTTAAATGTACTCTTTGGAGTACGCAATAATCTGTAAGGGTGCGTGGCTAACAACCAAAAAGTGGACAAAATTTCATTGAGAATATTAAATTTAAAATTGTGACTAAAGTTTAAGTAATACTGTGTGATTCCACATTGAAAATGAAACATTGCAATACTTTTTTAATAAACTTTTGAACTAGTTTTGGAAAGAACACGAAGATCGAGCTGACATTATTTTGAAGCACATTCTGAGGTACTTCCACAGAAAAGGATTTCCAAGTTTAATTTATTTAAAGAGCAATTCCGCCAGTATTTAACAAAACAGGAGCCAAGTATCGATGAACATTTTTTTAAAAATGATAATCCCAAAGTTCATATTAAATATGTTTTGAGTTGAAAAAGGAGTGTCTCCAACTCTTATTTATTTATTAATCACTCTAACTCCGCAGCCAGGAGTGCAGACGTGAAAGAAAAATGACAGTTTCCTTTAACTCCTCTTTTTTTTAATTATTAATACTTTCAAGGGAAAATAAATAATAAAAATATTGACCTTAAAAAAAAATCAAATATAACTTATTTTTCTGGAGCGCCTGAAGCCGAAGTTCTTTGACTCGTCCAATTTTGTCCCAAATTCTTTCAAACATAGGCAAATGAATTATGTAAAACGGGTTTCTTTTCCAATGCAGTGTCAGTGTAAGGAAAACAACATCTCTGCGTGGCTTTCACAATGCTTCCCAGTCAACTTTGCCGCTAACTACAGTAACCGAGAGATTCAATACAAGAAATTCTAAACCAAATGGTGGATCATTTCAATCATATTTCTTACTTTCCGACTGTGCAATAAAAATGTCATTTAAATAAAAACAAAACAAAAGGGGGGGGGGGTATCGAAACTCTAAACGATGCTACAAATAATCTCCATCTAGAAGTTTCTCGTTTTTGCAAAACTTCATTAACTGTTTCAGATATTTCTTCCCTTCGATTGCCCTCATGCAAGAAAAACGACTTCCAATTCAACTGAAATTGCTAAAGAAAAACTCCACGAACATTTTACGCAAACTAAAGGTCATTCCATTCTTGCCGCAACACGCGAACAACAAACATCATTTCGAAAAAAAGCAAACTACAAAAATAAAAGTAAGTTACAAGGGACATAAGTTCGAACCGAATTCTCTGTCTCGGGCGCTATCATTTCATTTGCACATCGGGTGCATAAATCCACCAAAAATGAAGTGAAGCGAATAGGTTATACCTCGAAACTTCAATAAACGGAGCGAAATGTCTTCATCAGCCGGCTTGCATCTCAACTCGGCCTTAATATTATTCCCGCCATTTTTATTACCCCAACTTTGTCTTGGTCCTTTCATTTAATATGGCCGTTATTTAGTGAGGTCTCCGAATAGCGCCCTTTCTCAAAGGTACAGTGGTTCATGTCATTTTTGGCGGGAAGGGGCGATTAATCGATGAGCGGGATTCTGAGTCTTAATAATCGAAAAAAACTTAGTGAAATGCTGGGCTGAAACTTTTTCGGGGACAATCCGAAATTCTAAGACTTTTCACTTGATGAATCATACATCAAGGTATGCATCAATTGATGCATAAATACCGCAAACTCCCGAATTTTTGTTATGTTGGGTGGCACTAGTTTCGCGGCTAATGAAAATCGCGTATAGTCCATAAAAATGCTAAAAATGAGGAACGATGCAAAAAAAGGAATAAAAAGAAAACAAATCTCCAATTTATGCAATTCTTCAATGTTTTATTTCTTTATATATTTATCTACTTATATTAAAACCTGAGTATCTATCTTTCTTTCTTTCTTTCTTTCTTTCTTTCTTTCTATCTTTCTTTCTATCTTTCTTTCTAACTATCTATCTATGTCACGCTTCTTTCTCCTGAACGCCAATGAACTGAAAGTCGAACCAGGTACCTATAGATAGGTAATTTTTCAGGCTTCATTAGTTTCAATTTATATAATTATACGATTTTAATTAGCGAAGATATCAATTAATAAGTAGTCAAATTTTAAGCGATTAAGCCTAATAAATGATTAAATATGAAATCCATTGTTGCAAACCGTCGTTGCTATGAAACAGTGATAACAATGACAATGAGAATTTTGAATGAAGGCTTAACTAAATCAAACACGAAACTCGTAAGCGGGCCACTTACGTAATATTTTTAGCGCTAGCTACTTGTAATATTTTGAAATATTCATTTGTTAAAAAGCCATCTTCTTATAATAAAAACTGAGTATCTATGTCTGCTTTTTTCCTTTGAGTGAGCTGAACTTACTGAAACTTTCCTCACCATCTTGAAAGCGCGAAGCATCTCAATAATTCGAATGATTTTTTTATGTAGGAAAAAAGTAAAGGCGTGAAGCGCCTGTTAGCGAGCCGCCTTCGCGGGGAGTACTTTCTTGAAATTTTTCTCACTACTTTCAAGGCACGAAGTGCCCGTACAACGCCGGGCCACGTGCGTGGTATGTCTTGAAATCGAATGAACATTAAATTATATAAAATAATATAACTTCAGAATGAGGTAAAAGTTAGAGAGGGGGGACGTTATGCATCAACATGCCGCAGGAAGCTAATCTAGCTGCCCTGGCAGCTAGTTTATTTTTAATCTATGACGTCAAAACTTTTTTTCTCTACATGTTTCCCCAATTTTACAATGGCGCCCATTTCATGCAAAATATATAATTTCTTTTCTAATGATTATTTTATTCATTAATCTATCACTTTTAACTTGTTTCGATTTATTTGCACTCTTTTCGGATGGAATTTAGGGTGAATAAAATGTCTGAAAAGATAGTCTGAAAGGTATGCCAAAAAATAACTTATGGGAACGTGGAGTTAATGGTCAACTATAGAAATAATACTCTTTAAACTTTATCTGGTTTAAAACAAATTTATTTATTTATTTATTTATTTATTTGTTAATTTTTAATTGTCAAACTGAAGAGTTTAATTTTTTTTTTTTTTTTGGACTATACGTTGTTGTCGTAGTGTCATAGTTAATAACCTATTATTAATGTGAAAATATGGAAAGATATGGGGTGCCGCCATCACTGCCTCGAAAGGTTTGACTTCTTTAAATGGGCCAGCAGCGTTGCTCAATCTAACTAAAAAAAATGTTTTAAGTGACGGATTTTCAACAATTATGCTCAAAGAGAAAAAAAACTTAGCTTAAAATTTCTGGTCAATGTAAAAAAAAAGAGCAATTTTATGACTCATAGTTTAATTTTAGACCCCTGATTTTTTTCTTTTTTAATTCAAAAAATGTTGTCATTGCTATTAATGAGGTAAACATTCCATTTCGCTGATTTTCTGGGGAAAACTTACCTAAAGGGATAAGTTACTTACTCGCCTATGAGTGAAACTTATCTAGGGGAGGGGGGTTTTTGAGCATCAATGGACACTTCCGCTAAATTTAGCAAAGATCCAATGTAAACTTTTTTTTTTTTTTTTTTTAAGAAAACTCCCATGAGAATCAACCCCCTCTCCCCCAAGGGGACAAAAAATCTCCATGCGAAAGGAGCTCTGTGCACAATTTGGTATAAAAGCGACGTAAACTGCAGATTTTTATTAGGAAATTTCCCTTGGAGTTGCATCCCCCCCTAAAGGAGGGACGCCCCCCACCATGCTAATTCTAAAGCATCGAGAAACCTGTGTGCTAAATTTGGTAAAGATCAGACGTAAATTGTAGATTTGTATTAGGAACATAAACACACAAACGCATTTTTATATGTGTAGGTAAGACAACATAGGAAAACCGTATAGCACAGAGAAAAACAACATCCTGGATTCTGATGGGAATCGAACACTCTACCTCCGACATTTACACTGAAGTGACAAAAGTCATGGGATACCTCTTAATATCGTGTCGGCCCTCCTTTTGCCCGGCGAAGTGCAACAACTCGACGTGGCATGGACTCAACAAGTCGTTGGAAGTCTTCTGCAGGAATATTGAGCCATGCTGTCTCGATAGACGTCCATAATTGTGAAAGCGTTGATGGGGCAGGATTTTGGGCACGAACAGACCTCTGGATGGTGTCCCATAAATGCTCAATGGGATTCATGTCGGGCGATCTAGGTGGCCAAATCATTCGTTGGAATTGTCCAGAATTTTCTTCAAACCAATTGCGAACAGTTGTGGCCCGGTGACATGGCGCATTGTCATCCATAAAAATCCCATCGTTGTTTGGGTACATGAAGTCCATGAATGGCTGCAAGTGATCTCCAAGTAGCTGCACATAAGCATTTCCAGTCAATGTTCGGTCCAGTCGCACTAGAGGACCAAGTCCATGCCATGAAAAAACAGCCCACACCATTACGGAGCCACCACCAGCTTGAACAGTGCCTTGCTGACAGTTTGGGTCCATGGCTTCGTGGGGTCTGCGCCACACTCGAACCCTACCATCGGCTCTTACCAGCTGAAATCGTGACTCATCGGACCAGGCCACGGTTTTCCATTCATCTAGGGACCAACCGATATGCTCACGTGCCCACGAGAGTCGCTGCAAGCGATGTCGTTCTGTCAGTAAAGGCACTCGAGTCGGTCTTCTGCTGGAATAGCCCAAGAAATCCAAATTTCTCCGCACAGTTCTAGCAGACACGTCCATTGTAAGTCCCACATTGATTTCTACGGTGATTTGACGCAGTGTTGCTTGTCTGTTAGAATTTACGACTCTTTGCAGACGTCGCCGGTCTCGATCTTTAAGTGCAGGCGGTCGACCACTGCGCTGTCCATGGTGGGATGTTATGCCTGAAATTTCATACTCTCGGCACACTCTTGACACAGTGGATCTGGGAATGTTGAATTCTCTAACGATTTCCGAAATGGCATGACCCGTGCGCAAGGCCGTATCCAGAGGGGGGGCCCGACGGGCCCGAGCCCCCCCCGAAACCCGAAATGCTTTACAATGTAAAACAGAAATAAAAAGCTTTTTTTTTTTTTTAATTTCAAATGGCAAAAAAAAAGTTTTTTTTTTTGTTTCTTTTAACTATTAAATGAGTAAAAATTTGAAGAAGTACAAAAAAAAAAAAGAGACAATTCAAATTTTCATTAGTTGCAAAACATACTTGAAAACAAGACTCTCATTAGCACTTCCAGCTCTCTTTCCCAAATATATTCAGGCTCAAAGCAAGCTACTTGTCAGTTTGATCAGCGCCCCCCTCTCCCCCATAAAACTTACAAAACTTACACCACTCAGATTTTTACCTCCTAATCGCCGGACCCCTAGTTTCCGATTAGGCTGAGATTGCTTCTCGCCGCCCTGATTCAAATAAGAGGGTACTTTGTTGGTCCCCATTTATAAGCATTTGTAACCCTCGAAGGATTTTAATAGCTAAATATGTCTTCAATAAACAAGACCACACAAAAACGAATACGTTCACAGACCCTCTACTTTGTTGGACGCTCACCAATCTTAGACAAATGGTTAATTAAAAAAAATTCCATTTACAAATGCTTAAAAACCTTGAAAACTTTGTTAAATATAGTAGATGTAAACTTTGAATTTTAA
>JAXGGA010011590.1:0-41877 GCA_038373865.1 Uloborus plumipes | reverse complement strand
AAGTGACACTTGAGACTAAAAAAGTTAAGATTTAATAAATGTGTTTTATGTTTTTAAAAGCCAACTTTACACATTTTTTAAATATATCATTCAGCTTTTAACACTTGCTTAACTTTGAGAAATTTTTGCCTCACAACATGAGCATTAATTTTAAGGGTTGCAAAAATGTTACGTTAGTCACACTGCTATTTTGGTTGAAAAAATATCTACTGTCAGTAATTCTGTTTTAAATTCTTAGCAGAAAGGATACATAGATACCATGTACATTGTAAATCCACCAGCAAGATATTTCAAGATATTTTTTATTCTTTAAGTTACGAGTAAAAACATTTACAAAATTAGCTCTAAATGTAACGTTAGTCACTATGGAATGACCCAATATCAGAAGTTTCTAGATCAAATAATAAAGTATAAGACAAAATTACAAAAGAAAAAAGTTTTGACTCATCTATTTTACTGTATGTGGAAGTCAATTTTGTTCATTTCTGTTGCAAATATATGTTTCATGGGAACAATAGTATAATGCAATCGCAAAATAAATGATCCATACATTTTCCAAAATATTGTAAGCATGTGATTCATGAACACCTCCGTCAATGAAAAAAAAAAAACGAACTTAGTTTTTTTCATTTTCCATTTTCATCAAAACGCTTTACTTTTTTACAGTAAGTATAACGGTAAAAAAAAAAAAAAAAAAAAAGATGTATTTTTTATCATAAACTCATGTTTGTGAAAATTGCAACACCATGAAAGACTTACGCGAATGGGCTGAAATTTTCAGCAAATGCAAAGTAGGGTATGATACGGGCGCGGATTCTGAGGGGGTCATGACTCCCCTCTTATCCGACCAAATATAGCAAAACAATTGCGTTTTTCGAACTTATGTTACGAAAAAAATGCCAAATCCCATTTTTGCACGAAAATTGCACTTTAGACCCCCCCCCCCTTTCCGAAAATGACCACCTCTTTAACCAAAAGCTGGATCCGCCAAAAGCTAGATATCACCAATTCGAAACATTTACTTCCCTCAGCTACGTTTCATGAGTCCAGCTCAGTATCAGCTTAGCCCCCCCTCCCCCGAAACGATTTGTCTGCGTATGCCGCTTTCAACATTTCAAGCATTTTCCCCCGGGTTACGAGTTTATAAATACGTGTATATATCAACAAAAATAAAGTAAAGGCTAAAAATGAGGTAAGGAGCATTATTTTTCAAGGATACTTAAAAGAAGCGGTAGTTGACGTCAAAGCTCTTTTTTTTTTCTTTTTTTTACAGACTCGAAATACTGTTCCAATTTCAGCACAGTTGATATAATTCTCCTTACTTCTTCATACCATGTGGCTACTAATCTGACAGGAAATGTTATTTTGGGCTGTTTGGAGTAGCTTTCTCAAGAAGTAATTCTCTAATATTAGCAAATTTTCACGTACATACCAGAAATACCACAGAAAAGTGCATCTTCAAATCAGCTTTATTTTCAAGTAAGAAAAAGTGATCACTAAACAGAAAGTAACTTGTTATTCGATAAGATTTTAAGCATAAGCCTACATAGATTTTCAATGAAATATACTGTTTCTAGGTTTAAAATTATATAGACACCTGTTCGGTACCGATACATAAAAATGTCAGTCGAACGTTGAAATAACGTTAAGCAAAAATATACAACTTACAAAAGTTATGAAGTTGTACTTCGATATCAAGGGCCTAGTCCCGAAATTTTGTCAGCTGGGGAGCTTAATACATGCTTACAAAAAACAACTGCATTTTTAAATTCCATATATTATTTTTCTTTTTTTTTCACGATAAGATTTTAAGTTACATATAAAATTAAAACTGCATGCAATACCCTTTTAAAATGAGCTATTATACAACTTTAGCTCCCATAGAACGAAATCTTACTTAGTACGTTATCTATGAAATTTAGTGGTGCTTTTTCTGTTCGACGTCTTCACCTCATATTAAAATCCATTCTCGGGAGCCAGACAAAATATAAAATTGCAAAATATTTATGATACTGAAATAACATGGGAAAAAATGAAACATGAAAAAATTAATCAATAATTGTGTTGTTATAATTCAACCGCGACAAGATGGCCGGTGTCAATCAAATGAGAAAACGAGTCCATTAATTAAAATAGGTAAAATTTCTACCTATTCGAATTCCCCCATCAATTGTGAATCCCTTTCCTCAATTTTCATCTGCGTATCACGCCTTCCTAAAAATGGCCAATCCTGAAAAAAGGAGGAGTCATAGGCCATCTCTGCGAAGTTGAATTATACTTGATCCCTTTTCTTTGTTTAATGCATGTTTTTCAGAAACTATTTTTGAATATTTAGCTCCAAATTTGTCACATTGTCACTTCTTATGCTTTTCGATTAGAAACATTGGACAAAACAACGGGCCACAAGCATCAGCTTCGCGGGCCGGATAAGGCTAGCGGATCGTAGATTGAGCGCCACTGATGCAGTTCATAGTTTTTCCTTTACTCGTTAACATAATTATCTTTTCGTATTTTATCTGCATATATTTTAGTGAATACGTTTGCGTAATGTTGAAGGAGGCCCCTAATACATCGGGGCCCTCGAAGTGAAATCGGACAAGGACAACCATAAACATAAAATTTCAAACTTTTTCAACTCAAGATGAATAAGAAGTAAAACTTAATTAAAGCATCAAACCGTAGGCACAGCTGATCGGCCAGGTGTTTAGACGTCGAACTTGATACATCTTGGATGAAAGCCAAAATGCAACATGAGTTATTCCGAGACACGTAAGTATTTGTACGTGGCGCCACTCGCAGCTTTTTATGTTTCCAAAGAAATATTTAAACATTAAAAATAAAAAAATATTTTTTCAGTGCAATTTAGTGCGCTTTTTTGATCTGGATTGTGCACCCTCAAACATAAAAATCATAAAATAAAAGTGAATACTTACCTGCAAGTACGATGTTCTGGAGTTTTATAATCAAACTAGTGCTAAGTATGCAACACACCGCCAACTCGGCTATTTCGATCCATGGACTGCAGTTTAGCTACCAGTTTTTTTTTTTTTTTTTCTTGCTTTATAAGAGGATTTTTGCCTCCAACTCGACTACTTTCATATTCCATGCGGATGAGAGCATAATAAGCTCAAAACTGCAGTCCATGGATGGTGGTTGTTGCGGTGTGTTGCATGTTTCTGCCTTAGCCCTTGCTTAGAGACGGTTACTCACTGCTTTATAGTGCAAACTAATTACGCAAGGTCACACACACAAAAAAAAAACCTCCTTGTGACAACCGACTACTATTTCCTCACTATAAATGTACAACAATGTTAGTTTTTTTTAGGTATATGAGGGTACCAATCGGGAGTTTTTAATTCTATTTAGAGACATTTGGGTGAGCAGTACTATTAACTGAGTGTCATTACCCTAGTTTCCACTATTGAATATCTGCACGAATGGTGGATTCATTATGGATTTTTTTTTTTTTCCTTCAAGCGAAAGCAAGGGTGTTTTAACAAGACAGTGGCAATGCACTTGTTTGGTTCTATTATTGTATGCAACCCGGGTTCTCATTATATTCTTTTTTCTTTTCACTTGAATTAATTATAATTTTGATCTTTTTTTATCAACGAGATTTCACTGATTCTGCGAAGAAGTTTTTATTCACATATCCTTCTCATTTGCTCAATGATATTTATTTTGTATTTGAAGTCAATTTGATCCTTGAAGAATTATATTAATTGAACAAATACATCACAAAAATAACATATGCTTTATTTTTTCCTAGTGGTAATTCGAAACAAAAAAGAGGCTCGTTTGCTGCAATGATGATACTCCCCCCCCCCCCCCCCAAACTCCCTCCAATTAATTTCTTGGTACGCCACTGAAACGTACGAGAAGGTAAAAAATGCTGTCAAGATCTTCGAACAAAAAACGCTTTAAGCCAGGGAATCTATTTTTGCAGTAAAAGCAACAAGGCAAGCTACTTTGGCAGGGAAACAATGGTAGACGGAAATTAAGGCCAGATTTGTGTTACGGATATTGGACTATCAAGCCTCGGCATGGAAATGGACAGTCAAATCTAAGCTTGGAAAGAGAAAAGTGCGAGATTGATCGAATTGTCTCTGTATCAGACTAGGCCAAATAAAGCTAATTTACGAACAATTTCGAAATTATTACAAAACACGAGAACAAAGAACCTAGGAATAGTTCGTCTGTCATTTTTCGCATATCTTTTAGCTTTTTTTCCAACAACTTTTCAAGTGGGAGAAGGGTTTTATTAGAGCATTTGAAAATCTATTTCGATTAATTCTAACTTTATACTTCAAAATGCAGTATTCCCTCTGTCTATGAATGAACTCTTGACGATATTTACGTCGCTGAGGTCCTATGGCGCGTTTATTCTATTAGTATCACCTTTTCAAAACACAAAATAATAACAATAATTTTTTGTGATTTTTGACATTATGAATTCAAAATATATTCCCCGAAATGAAAAATTGCTACAGGTGTGCGTGCGCAGAACATTTTCGCCACCACCAGACGGATTTTTTTTTTTTTTTTTTTGGAAGGAATTCATCAGTAAGTCTGAAAAAGTTTTATACTCTCAACGAGGAAGCAATATTAGCATAATGCCGCACCAACACAATTTTGCTGAGGTAGCATTTTCACTATGCTGCTCTGTATTTCGCAGCGCTTCACGTCTTGCTTGTTAGGGAAATTCATCATTTTTTATTGTTGTTTATTCTCAGATGTGGAGATTATTACTTTACTCTTTAGATGCGTGCCAATTGACAGACTTCAGTATCCTATGACACTATTCCAGTGCACAGTTGCGTCACGAAGTATTTATTAAAATTCGTCATTCATTACTATGATTTTATGTATTTATTTTTTTGAGAGAAATCCTCATTCTTCTGCTTTTTTATTTCAGCCTAAGATTTCAAAGGACAGTAATACCGACAATATAAGCGGCGAAACGGGTCTGTATCAACGCCGAAGCGTATTTTTTAGGTGGCACCCTGTTGTCTACCACAGAACTATGAAAAACGTATTGATGTATGTGTAATTTTGTACCCCTATTCGGAATCCCTATGGTCGTAGGAGGAAGCAGAAGAGTCGAGTAATCAAAATGGGGCTAAGAAAAGAGTCAACCCCCCTCTCTCGTCCCCAGCTTCAACTCCCAATGAATAATGTCCCAAATAATGAAAATTTTCGCTTTCGGGAAATAGATGACAAATTATTCAAAAACGGAACATCCAAATATTTCCATATTACATGAATATTTATAAAACTATTCGGATGGAATTTTCCGTCTCATTTAGCAATAAGAGGGCTGCTACACAATTCTGGGGAAACAATTCTCCGGGGTTTTTCAGTAATACCCTGACACTTTAATCACAGAGCCAAAGAAAAAAAAAAAAAGAAGTTAGTTAAGAATTCACTAAAATTTAAATAACAGCATGGTAACTTTTTTTTACTTTTGAAATAACACTAAAAAATAAAACATATTATTCACTTATGAAGCTCAAAAGATAAATGCAAACGTGAAGAAAACAGTAAGTATGGATAGCCAATCTTATGCTCTTTAAATCAGCATTTAAATTCAAGATGAATGTCAAATAAAAGTTTATAATTTGCTTTTATGATAGACATTTTAATATCTACCTCAAAGAAAGTAAAACTGTTTTTTACTTTATTTTTGTCATTTTTGGTAATTTGTACTGCATTGATTTTTGCAACTTCAGGCAGATTTTTAAAAGTATTTTTATTTGTTTAGCTGTATTTATTGTTTATTTAAAAAAATAATTGATTGCTATTGAAATAATTGATTGAAAAATAATTGATTGATAAAAGAAAATCTTTTTCTTTTTTGAAATTTATTTTTTTTCAAACTGATTTTGAAATAGTGCTTTTTTTTTAGATTTCTCTGTAGCGTGCAACCCTGAATTATTGTGCAGGGCAATTAATTCGAAGCATCTACTTTCTTTTAGACAAGGTAAGAAAGGATTCTACTTATTTTGTTTTTCTAGCTCTGCAGGGGGAGGGGGGATCCTGTGGAACTTAAAACTTAATAGATAATATTACTATCCCCCTTTTCTACAATTCCGAAAATACTGTGGAACATCAGGGAACCTTGTCGTGGCACACCGGTATCGCCCTATTTTCGGGTTAGTTGCGCTCACCATGCCTTCGCCTGATGTCAGAAAGATGGCCTACGATTCGCGCTTTAGGGACTTCACTTGCGAAAATTTTCCGGAGGAGAGCCCCAGTAGTCCTAACAGTTCCTAAGTAGCCCCAGTAGTTCTTGAAGCCCCCATCCTTTCACTTGAAGCTACTCAACAAGGCCAGTAATCGCATTTTAAGACTAATTTTGAATAATTTCGGGGCGAATGAGCTCAAACTTCTGATCAGCACAGATCGCCTAAAACTTCGTCAGCAGACCTTCAATTTCAGAAAACTTTTCGCTAGTAAGTTTTAAATCCCGTTCCTACCTCCAAAAATCGTGAAATGTCCAAAAATCGTGACTTGCAATTCAGATTTTAAGATACTAATATCAAAAATTTAAACAATTTTATAATAATTATAATTCCGGTTGATCTTATTACCAATAATACTGAAGATCGTCAAATGCAGAGCTTTTGGAACAGAACAATAGTAATAGTTGTAAGAATAAATAGTGACATACTTAAGTTTTTTACTTTTCTTTTGCTGTACCATTCACCCCCCCCCCCCCAGTAATGCATTAATCATTCGCTCCTTCCAAAAAACAATCATTCGGATCTGCCATTGAATGCGACTAGTATGTAACATGCAATGCTGCCCCCCCCCCTTTTATTTTTTTACAATGTTAAATTTTTGGGACATTAGTCCTTTCCTCCAAAAAATAAGGGAAACAATCGCAAAGCAAACAAAGAAAAATAATGTTAATGGTTAATATAATGCTCCCTTGACATCAAAACCAAAATGAAGGTTACGAAACTATCAACCACTGAAAAAATGGAGGGCGGGGGCATTTCCAATAAGCGAGGGGGTGGGGATTGGGAGAAACAATTGAAAATTCGGGGATCATTTTACATCAGAGAATGGTGTCAAAACGTTTTTATGTTTTTTTTTTTTTCCTTTTTTAGCTTACTTTCCGGTTAAAAATAAAAGAGACGACAAAAGTATTAAAAGTGGCTAAGTTCAAAAAAAATCGGTAAGTCCAAAACAAAGTCAAAAAGAAACAAAAAAAATGAAATAAATATCGAAAAATTAAAAATTTGAAAGTAGGGTATTGAGATGGGGAATTTGTGTGTCGGTCGGTCGGTCTGTCGGTCCCCCCAATAACTTTTGAATGAACATTCCGTTTTGAACGAAATTTTTTTTGTTGGAAAGATCTCGGCGAGTACAGCTCATTCCCATATTTGATTTTTCGATTTGAACAATTTTTGGTTCAACTTTGAGCCGTTCAAACAACCTGTCCCGCGATACTAACTTTTTAGTTAACAGTCCGATTTGAACAAACTTTTTTTTGTTCGTAAGATTTTTTCAAGGACACTTCATTCCCATATCTACATTTTCAATTTGAACAATTTTTCCTTCAACATTGAACCGTTCAAGCAACCTTTCCACACCTAATAACTTTTAAGTGAACCGTCCGAATTGAATAAACTTTTTTTTGTTCGAAAGATCTTATCAAGAATACTGCATTCCCGTTTTTACATTTCCGATTTGAACAATTTTTGGTTCAACTTTGAGCCGTTCAAACAACCTGTCCCGCGATACTAACTTTTTAGTTAACAGTCCGATTTGAACAAAAGTTAACAGTCCGATTTGAACAAACTTTTTTTTGTTCGAAAGATCTTTTCAAGGATACTTCACTCCCGTATTTATATTTTCGATTTGAACAATTTTTGGTTCAACATTGAACCGTTCAAGTAACCTTTCCCCACCTAATAACTTTTAAGTGAACAGTCCGAATTGAATAAACTTTTTTTTTGTTCGAAAGATCTTATCAAGAATACTTCATTCCCGTTTTTAAATTTCCGATTTGAACAATTTTTCGTTCAACATTGAACCGTTCAAACAAGCTCTCACTTCTAATTACTTTTGAGTGAACAGTCCGATTTAAACAAACTTTTTTTTGCTCGAAAGATCTCGGCAAGGATACTTCATTCCCGTATTTAAATTTTCAATTTGAACATTTTTTCGTTCAACATTGAACCGTTCAAGCAACCTTTCCCCACCTAATAACTTTTGAGTGAACCGTCCGAATGGAATAAACTTTTTTTTGTTCGAAAGATCTCGGAGAGACTCATTCCAATATTTCACTTTTCAATTTCAACCATTTTTCGTTCATGTTCAATGATGAACCGCTCAGAAAAAATTTTAACATGAGCGCCTACTGGGAAATTTAAATTGAATGTTGATTCTGCACTTAAAGGCGGATTTCCTTAAGAAAATGGTTTTGATACAAAATGTACGTAAAGTACTTTTCTGAAAAATCTTCTGTGAGGACTCTGATTCCGACTCCGACTCCGCAAACATGGCGGAAATGCAGGCTCAGAAAAAAAATGACTGACTGTGCAGACGATTTTTTGTTTATTTATTTATTTATTTTTTTTTTGTTTAATTTATTATTATTTTTTTTTTTTTTGGCAGACGGTTTTTTTTTTGTTTACAAAAATTTTTCATTCACGAGAGCATTTTATTCTTTATTTATATTTAACAACTGGCAACGGATTAAAAAAACAATTCGAGACATTTTATTAACGAACGGGTTTTTTTTTTTTTCTTTGATAAAATATGTTTTGATGTTCTTTGTACTTTTATTTTGTTTATTTTTTTTTCTTTTGAAAACGATTGTGGAATTTTTCTACGGAAGAACTATAACAGTTACTGTCTAAAATGTTTTCGTGCGACCTCCGCTGCATCTGCGCACGCGCCAAGTCTCTTCGGACTTTCTCGAAATAGGGGGGAAAAGCAACGAGGAAGTAGTAAGCGAACAAAAGCTGAAGGCATCAGGTAGTGCGCATCCTAAACCTATCTCCCCTTTTTCAGATGGAAGCGTCCGTGGCTCCCAGGCGCACAATACGCAAACAGACAACACATTCTTTAAAAGGTGCGACAAAACTTTATTTACTCGTTTATTTACTTTTTACGTGTCCATTTCATCTGATGAGAGGGGTACATTTTGCTTTTAGAAATCAGCTTTAAGTGCTATAAAGGTATATTTGACATAATTTTCAGTTTCAGATTTTCAAGAGAATATTGATCAAATGCTACAATGCCGATGTCGATGTACTGGAAAGTAGGCTCGTTTAGTTCTTGACAGAACTTGTCTTTTTTTGCTCTTCTGCCGCGCAGTGTTTGTTCTCACAGGGTTAACAGGAGGTATTTTGGTAGTGTGCAGTGACGAATCAGATACTCGTCGTGCGTTTTTTACTGGGATCACAAGATCTACAGTGTATTACTTTCGACAAATCAACTATCAATATACAATGGAACCAGGAACCAGTGGCGTACGTAGCATCCTCATCACACGGGGGGGGGGGGGTGACGCACGAGACTTGAAGGCGTACGATATAGAAAATTACCATTATGAATAGTTTGTCACACGGGGAAAATTTGTCTCATTGTTCAAAATCGAGGTGAGGGACGCACTAACGAATCTTACGGGGGGGGGGGGGGCACCTGTCTATGTACTCTTCTTGATGCAGCTACTATTAAAAGAATTATTTGTACAATTTAATTTTAAAAATATCTAAGGGGCTATCCAGGAATGTCACGTTTTGAGGGGGCGTTCATGAAACTGACAGCTTGAGACAAGAGGGGAGGAGGGGGTAACAAAAAGTGACATCGTACATTTTGTATCACAATATGGTTTCGAAAAAAAGCGCGACATGTGAGAGGGGGAGGGGTCAAATTTGCTGAAAGCAGTGTGACACCATTAATAGACATCCCGCAGAAAAAAACACAAGAGAAATTGAATCTTTTTTCATGTTAACTGTCACATAGCTTTATCTACACTTTTTTAATATTTATCTTAACTTCGTTTTTAATTTTCCATTTTTTTTTTAAACTTTCTGCGTTATTTATTTCGTTGTTTATTTTTTATCATTATTTTTAAATAATAAACAGACTCCAAATCGACCGTCGATCCCGACCTCTCACATCTTCGATCTGATTCCGAAGTTAATAGAATAATTCCTTCATTTCTCGATATATTTGCTAAATGTGTCAACATTTAAAAGAAAACAATGCATAATGTTACAGAAAATAGTGTGATGAAAAGCATAATGTTGCATTGCTATCTTTTAAAAATTCCCACAGTAAGAAAAAGTAAATTAAAGCTGCATTGTTAAAGTTTTTTGGGGAGAAGAATAAAGGTATATTTAATACAAAATATGGGGGAAACAAAATACATTTTCACAAATGTATAAACATGCTAAGTTTCTAAAAGCCAAGGGACCCCCCTAAATCTCCAAATTGAATGGTCTTGGTATTTATAACTTGTTATTTCTTGAAGTTAGAGGAACAACTTCCTTCCTTCCTGCCTCTTAAATTACGAACTTGATTATTACATTGTTTGCACCCCCCCCCCGTTCGCCGGAATCAAAAATTATTTTTCTAAAGAGTAAGAGGTGAAACAAACGCTTCTGCTGGGAAACTTAGTTGAAATACAATGACATTTCTGCAGATAAAAGTTTATTTCATGAAATTGCTTTAAGTTACCAATAAACTCAGTTTAACATGTAATAAAAATGCTATCCGTGAGAGAATCGCTCCTTTTTGATATATATTCACCTTTTCAATGCCTCCCCCTCCCACCCCAATAAAAGTTTTTTGATTTCAGTAAAATCACCTTGTGTGCATAGCAAAACAATTTTCCATCATAACAATTGAAATCAAAAAACAATTAGTAAAATCCTTCAAGACTAATGATAATTTAAATTTACATTAGACAAAAAAGGGAGCTACTTCAATAATTAAACCTGAGCGTACTGGTAAATGAATTAAACAAGTGAAACGTTTAATGCATTTTCTCAAAATTTTTAGCATTAAAATTCTAATCAACAGAAAATCAAGTGATTAATTTGTAGATGTATTACTTTAAGTTAAAACCGCGATATATATACATTAAAATAAAAACATACAAGGTTTCATGGTATCATTTTTCTAATATACCTGTTAGCTTTACTCGCGAAAAAAACATTAAATTTGGGATAATTTTTAAAAAATCCATAAACAACATACAAAAACAAAATTTTTCACAGAACAATTTTGATAAAAATATTCTTTTACTATTGTATGTAAAATATTTTAACGAAATTTCACTTTATTAATTCAGAGATGGTTTTCTCGCAATCGGAATATCTTTATACACCCACCAAGATTAATCTTAGATCCTGCAATACGTGTAGCTATTATTAACACGCAAATATCCCACTAACTTAAAGTGTGTTGTACTGTTTACAAATGTAAACAACACAAAACGTAATTCATAATATACACGTGGCCAGAATCAGCAGTTCTTCCCCACTTGACACATAACTCTTGCTAAGCCTACTTATCGCTAAAAGGTACATGCCGGTTATAGTACCGGTAAAATCAAATTTAATAAATATAGTACTCACATTGCCGGGATTGTAGCTTGAGAACTTTTGCGCTTGGTTTATTGACGTGATCTGCTGATTTTTTAAGAACAGAGCGTGAAATTTTCGCAACTGCGCTTGCCATGATGGGAATAGTACGTTGACTCTTTCTCACGTTGTAGATCGAAAAGAAAGAATAATTTTTTGAGCGAGCTGCGCCAATGCTAGGGCTTTTCAATCAGCAGCCTCTTTCACCAATCAGCGACCACGTTACTACATTGCTTAACCCTGGTCAGATTGTGAAAGCGTTTTGGATTGGATGGAAATCGCGCCTTTAACAATGCCTTAAAACAGAAGGGTTACTTACGTAGAAGGATTATCGCTCATTGTAGTAACAGCGGATCATTCATGTTTTTGAATGAAAATGATTGATTAAAATTTGTCAGAGGATAATTAGCAATTATCAAAGCATATTTCGCTAATTGCAGAAATGTGCTTTCAATGCTCTATTATTGTTCTTTTTCTATTGTATTCTCTTTGATTAGTGATATTCGAGCGGGAAAGCAGAGACATTTATATTATTCATTTATTTTTTACGTTACAGATATAAGCTTTATTTTTCTTTTCTTCTGCATTTTTTTAAATATAATAATGGCTCTAAATTTGAATAAATGTTTGCGATTTCTTGCCTTTTTTTTCAATAAGTACGCTTCCTAGCAAACATTTGAAAACAGCAGCAGATTAAACCCATTTGTCCTATTTATATATAATAGTAGGTTTTTTTCATCCTATGTTCATTTTAAAAAGTAAAAATGTGGTTTTGCTTTTTGCTGTTCGTTTTTATTTCTTTTCTCATTCATTTCGTATTCGTATTAAATTCGACCGTATTTGCCGTTGTAGGGTCAGCCTTTTTTCAGGTTCTGACCATCTATCTACTGTTGGTGCAGGCCCTCTTCTGGTCCTTCTCCTTATGGAGCCTCCTCTCCTTCTGGTGGTTGGTGGCTTGGTGGCGCTCGTGACCTACGCACACACACACGCACACACACACTTTTTCACACGTCTACACACGAACACACACATGCTTCAGTAGCGGATTTTAAGGCGGGGCAGTGGGCCCTGGCCCTTCCCAAAGGGATAAAAATAATTTAACTAAATATAAACTAGGTTTTAATGCATTTCTTCAAAACATAAGTTGAATTTCAAAGCTATATTTTCGACAAAAACACACACACACAACACACAGAGCCGTCGTTAAGGGGGCTGTAGTGGTGCTCCCCCCCCCCTCCAGCACACACACACATTTTCAGAAATTGGGCCGCCCAATTTTATTTTAGTGATTTTAATATAGAAAACCTTCGCATTGAAGCATTCAAAACCTTCGCATTCATTTGTGGACCGTTCCGTACGAAAAACTGAAATTATTAGCACCCCCCTACCCCCGCCCCCTCCAAAGACACCGAACTTTTTTTCTGGCTACGCCGCTGCTATCAGGGACGTATCCAAGAGGGGGATTTGGGGATAATATCCCTTCCCATGAAACTGAAAAAAATTCCTTTTTATTTTGACCATAGAGAAAAATGGAAACGAATCATGTCACCCTCCCTCTCCAACTACACAAAACAATGTAACTGAGAAGTTTTGTGGCTACGCTATTTTACAGTGTTCACTACTTTGCAGTTTATAGTGCTGCTCTGGGGAGTTAGCCTCCAACATAGACAATGTTTCATGGGCGCCCATAAGGGGGGGCAAGGGGGGGGCTCGAGCCCCCCCTTGGAAATTAGCACTGTTTTTGTTTTCAGTACCTTTTTTTTTTGGAAAACATTTTTTCTTCACTCATTAATGAATAAGTCATTAAAAATGCCAAATTTTAATAACTGTAATCAGCACTGAAATCGCTTTCAGAATTATAACATTGTGTCTCTTCCTACATTCTTACATGGAAAAACAAAGGCAGACTCATGGGTCAACTGACGGCACATTTGCATGGGAAATTCCCCCATGTCTGCGAACTAGCAATTAAGAAAAAAACTGGGCTGATCGGAGGATGGCAAGACAATTCGGCCTTTTCTAGAATTTGGAGAAAATAAAATAATTTTTTTTCTGTCACATTACAAAATAGTTCAGGAGAGGGGAGGGGGGCACGGGCCCGATCCTGTTCTAGAGTCTTTAAAAATTATTAAATACCTTTTTGAAACTCCTTAAAAAGTGCTTCAATTATATTTCTTATCAAATAAATAAACTATGAATTAACCGAATAGCCAGAATATTATTCTCTCGTCAATCATTTAAAAAATCTTCACACTCTTTCTTTTAAAGGATTTTAGGCGTTTCGTACTATTGGTCATTGTCTATTGAGTGCTGTTTCTGTCGGTAAGTTGGGAAACTGATTAAAAACAACTATGTAACTTTACTGAAATCGATGTAAGAAAATGATTTTTGTTTATATTTTCTCCTCCCTCGCTCTTCCTCTCTGTCGATTAATGTTAATTGTTTGTTAAACTACAAAAAAAAAAAAAAATATTTTGATTGATCTTAGTTTGCAAAAGAATACAGAACATTTATAAATTTTTTGTTTGTCTATTTTTCCAACACATTTTTGATATCCGAATTGCCCCATACAAGACCTCAAAATGCAGAATTTTAAAACTCTTTTTCAAAAATGTCCAAGGGGGAGAAGCCTCCGGACCCGCAAAAATTGCGAATATTCTACCCCATTTAAAAGAGTTCATTGCATCTCTCTTTTAATACCCCTACCCCAATAAAAGTCAGTCCAAACAATTAGCAACAAAAATATAAATTAAATAAAAAACACACACAAGAAACAGCAAGGGGGGGGGGGGGAATCAGTGAGAAAAAAGACTCATAACATACAGTGACGGACTGGCTATGTGGGAATTTGGGAAAATGCCGGTCCTTTCCTGGGCCAAAAGGGGCCGGCCCATATAAACCAGACTTTTTTTTATCAAAAAAAAAAAAAAAAGTAATTTCCGAAAAACTATCAAATACAAGTCCGCCAAGACGGCTGGAGCAAAATTTCTAGAGTTCGACTGCAGAAAGGGAGCGGGCCATCTATTTCTAATGATTGAAGAAAGGACCGCCAAAGCAAAAAAAAAACGAGCTGATGAACTTAAACGCCAGTATATCAACAATCTACTGTAGATGTACTTCTGAATGACCAACAGTTTAGGTCAATTGTCTGTCAGATGCTTATCATTAGAAGGGTTCGTAGCCATCATGTGTGTGGTTCTCTTTTGTGCCTAGTTAGCAAAAAGGATACGAAGTCTTGTGCCATCTCTTGCCACCTGCTAGCCCCAGGTGTGATTAATGTAATAAAGACGTTCGTCAGGGAAGACACAGTCCTTCATCGTTCAGACGCCCTTCTTGGGGTAAACACTTGACGACACATTTACATTTTTAATTTTTTTGATAAAAATATTATTATAAAAATCCCTTCAAAGTGGGGACAAAAACGTGGGCCTCTGAAATAGCTTTAAATAGATAAGAAGTTAAAATACAGTCAGCAGGGTTTAAAATTTTATACTGAATACTAAGATTAAATTTTTGGAGCTATCAATTTGAAAAATTGCAGACCCTCTAAACGTACCAAAATATAACCTACAATACAATTGCGGTTTTTAAAAATTTTTTTTTTAATTTCAAAATATTTTTCGGTTTTATCCCCCACATCTCTTTGCCCCTATATCATCTAGGGTCTTCCAAAACTGCTTGTTTAGAGCTAAAATTTTGAAAACGAATTTTCGAGAGAGTGTCTCCTATCCCATTCTCCCTATCATAATCGGAGATGATCAGATTTTCGTTTTTAAGATTTCAATTTCGAAAAAGTTCTCTCCCTGGAACCTCGTTTAGATTACCAAAGATTGTCAAAATTGCATTTTGAAGAAGATTAATTCGAAAATTTCCCTCGAATCCTCGTCCCCTGAATTTTACCAAAGATCGTCTAAAACTGCATCTTTCGAGCTACAATTTAAAAAAATTTCCCAGGGGAGGACCGCCTTTTCTATACTATTAATTGATGTATAACAGATGCCCTTTAAAAATTTCGATTAGGAAATCGGAAGGTTGAGTACCCCCCTCGAATTTCATTTTCCCCCCAACATTTTCGAAGATTAGTTTTAAAATACATTTTTTAAAACTACAAAATTCGATCTGAGTAATAAATACACTCGCGATTAAACTTATATTAAATTGCATTCTGCTACTGCCCTCAGTGTGGTCTCAGTAAATAAATTTCAAAATTTTTTGGGTATAATAATTTGGAGAAGTTCATGATTTTAGTTCACCGGCAGACACTCCTCCCCCCCCCCCCCACCAGGGCTGCATCTGAAAAATATGCCAGGGCTGAATTTTCATCCCAGTCCGTCCCTGATAACATACAAAAAATGTGTTTGTTTGGTCAATGCGAAATGGGCCTTCTCCGAAAGCAGTCAAAATGTGTTTGGTAATCTCAACAACAATTAAGTCAGAGTAAATTACAAAAATTTATGTCTTAACGAGTCTAGTACTTTCATATTCTTAGTAAATCAAGCAAAAACACACACACATATATATCTGTGACTTGATTCTAAAAGGGTCAATGTCAATTTTTTCACATTCTGTGGAATTTACATCAAAAGTTTCCAATTTGGTAAAACTCTAATTCTACAAAGGCCAATGTCTAATATCAAACTAAAATTGGTTGTATTTCCATTATAATGTCTGCCAATGTCATAATATTTACAAAAAATAGTAACAGGTTAAAAAATTTCATATGATAAAATAATGTTTCTTTACACTAACAATAAACAAGTACGAAAAAATAATAATGGGAATCTTAATAAGAAAGTTATAGCATTATAAAAAATCTCAAATATCTTTCATCGCCTTTTTCTCGAAACTAACATTTTTGACTTAGGCTCTTTTAGAACCAAGCCAGATATATATTACTATCTTTTAACTGTAATATATGAGGAAAATATCTGAGCCCCCCCCCCCTTAAAATTTTGCATATGGGAGCCCATGCAATGTTTCCTTCTTTTTCGGGTAAAAGGAAAGGGTCAATTGATTGGGTTACATTCGTAGTTGTTTTGCAGAAGTATTCCAACTCAACTCTGGGGCAATTACAATTTCGAATTACCCGAAAAGAGAGGAAACACTGTCAAGGTAATAGCTCAACTTTTCAGAGGAGCATAAAACGCTAAAGAGCCTACAGTGATCCCTGATCCATATCACTATTTCACTTATAAGAAAATAACGGATCTTGAGCAATTTTTCTAAACCGTAAAACTGAAAGGTTTACATTTTTCTTTCTTTCTTTTTAATTGTTTTCAGGCAGGAGAGTCAAGGAGGGGGGGGGTCAATTGCTCCCCACTGGCCTTGGAAAATTAATGGTTTTACATATGAGAGGGCATGGTTTTTTCTGTTTTACAGCAAAATTGCATTGAGTATACACCCTTTGTCCTCCCCCCCCCCGGAAAAACTCGAAATAACGGGACTGATTGTTTTTAATCTGTTGTTGTCGGGTAGAGCAACCAACCGAGTATTATCTGACTCTCAAGCCTGCATTTGCATAGATAAGGATGCATGTATTCCCATCGTTTTGGAAAAGCTCTTCCTCTCAGAAATTGTTCCGCTTTCTTTTTGAACCTCTTGTGAAAATTCTGGCGTTATCAGAATCGAAATGAGATCACATAGATTATATTTCTCAATCGTAATCAAAATTTTACTGATATCAAATCAGCTGCTGTTGTTGATAAAAAAACGCATTTAAGAACTGTTATCACTCGAGCTCGAGCCCCGATTATATGCATTAAAACAGCGTTTCTTGAAAAGTATAGTCCGCAAGCTCACAACAGGAGCTCCGGGATGCTAGCTAGCGAAAACGTGCAAAAGAAGTAAAAAAGTAAAACTATACTACACTGCAATGTTTCTTGACAAAAACATCGTGACGTTTGCGTGACGTTAGCCTATGAAATACGGGCTAGGTAAAACGTCACAGCCTACTTGGCGAATTAGAGGAGATCGCTGACTTCTTGTGAGCTCTTATTGGCTCCACCGGTAGTGACGTTCAGTGTCAAGTTAAGTTGCTGTCTAGTATAATTGCAATCACAACATTGGGACTAGGGATGTTATCTGCAAAGAAGAAAATGATTTTTTGATTTTTGGTTTCTTCACCGGTCTGAATTAAAAGCTTCAACTGCCAAAGCACTCAAATATCTTCCCGGCCGCCGAAATCCTGGACACACCATTCATTAGGCAGCCTAAACTCCACATAACTTATGGAAGTAAGACTACTACGATTCCGAGCCGGGCCCCTGTAAGGGAGCCAGGTTCGGACTCGCAAGGAGCCTGGACATGGCCTCTCGGCGGCCCCGAACATCTTATCCCCTTTTGCCCGACTTTTTCTGTAAGCAAAGATTTGCAACACTTGAAACATGAAAAGAATTTTTAGAAATCGATTTAAGAATACTGAACTAGACTTGAGGTTGAAGACTTCAACAATTCTCACCAAAACCTAATCAAATCCAAGAAATAACTTCATTTTCCCCATTGATTTATCTGTGAAAACTGAAAATACGTATACTTTTAGGACATAAAACTTTTTGAAAAGAGACCTGATGAATATTTTTAAAAAATTATAAGTTCATAAGTGTTTGACTTTTAATTAAACACTTGTGTAACAAGGTCGTAGCTAGGTGTAGGCAAGGGGAGGCTGCCAGGCCTATTATTTCAAATTTTTTCACTGAGGCTGGGGGAGGCAAAGGATGTACACAGAGCCTGATTACCGCAGGGGCACGCGGGCACAGGCCCCTCCTCATAAATTTCAGGGGGCCCAAAGTCCCCTTACTTTATACAACGCCTCCTAAATGCTAAATGCCTACTGTATATTTTCTATTAATTATTAATACTGAACGTTTACTGAGTATGTCGACGTATATTTTTCTCTAAATAATTTGATAGTTTTTTTTTTTTTTTTTTTTGCACAAAATTTTTATTTCATCCTGGTATTGTAAAAATGTTTTTACTCTTAACACGTAACTGATAAGAGAAGGGAGGTGGGGGCCCGGAAACAGAAATGTGCCCCCATGTCCTAAAACAGAATGATCGGGCTCTGGATATACGTTCAATGTAAAAAAAAAAGTTCCAAAAACAGCAAAAACTATGCCCACTTATAGGTAAATACATTGATTTTTCAAGGTCAGGGGGAGAGAGTCAATCCCTCCCCCTTGATCACCCAAAGGACGGGTCTGGTGGCACCCCCAACAAATTTCTGCGTATGATTTGGTACACAATAATATTATGAACCAAAATTGTTTGCAATAGCGAGAATCAAAATGTAGCATGTTGAGGTTGAGACAGCCAGATAATGGGCTGCGGTTTTTTGTGCGTTGATTTGAATTGTGCGACGACATCTTCGACATCTTCAGATATTATGATACTTTGAGCAGCTTCTTTGATTCTAATTGTTATGGGATTGAGTATCTTATTTTTCCGATATATATTCAGAAAATCTTAAAAACTTCTAAGAAATTCGAGACTAATGCAAATAGTCAGTAGTCACTTTGTTTCTAAAAATCACAATATTTTTCTTCACTTCACACACTCCAGGTTCCCCCGTACCTATCACAACTCGTATTTTAACCGGGATAAGGCCCCGAAGAGCGCTCTGATCTTTTTGAACCAGATCAAAGGTCGAGCAAACCCTTTGCCCAGCATCCCCAGAGGTATCGTTTGACTTGGAGGACTTTGTGACCACGACATTTTTAACGTCCCCCAGCCACCATTAATCAAGACGGTGGATCTTTGATCGGCTGGGATCGAACCCGGGTTCCTCCGGTCACGAGTCCGACGCCTTACCAATTGGGCTACCACGGCCCAATATTTTCTTCACTGCAGGCCCGTCATTAGGGGGGGGAGGGCAACAGCTCAAGGGGACCAAGCTATCTCAAAGGCTGGGGAGGGGCTCCCCTAGCTTTGAGAAATCAATGTGTGCACATATACAGGGGTTGGACAAAAATATGCAAACACCTAGTGAAATGCATGTTTGAAAAGAATGATTGATT
Organism: Uloborus plumipes; assembly: GCA_038373865.1. Classification (NCBI taxonomy): domain Eukaryota; kingdom Metazoa; phylum Arthropoda; class Arachnida; order Araneae; family Uloboridae; genus Uloborus; species Uloborus plumipes. The sequence goes on along the minus strand of JAXGGA010011590.1, from coordinate 22,259 downwards.
TCAATGAAATATGTTTGTGGCACTAGCGTTTTCGTCTACTGAGGCTACTTATACAACTTTGTAAATATGTTGAACAGTTCAGTCGTTGTCGGAGCACTGTTATGTGAGCTTGACATTGCATTATGTCAGAGCTAACAGACTTCGAAAGTGGGTGAATTGGTGGAGCACGTATGGTAAGTGCTTCCGCAAGCAAAGTAGCCGAAGTGTTTAGTGTTTCAAGAGGTACTGTATCGAAGATTTATTCCACATATTTGAAATGCAGAAAAACATCATACACTAAATCACAGCGCGGACGAAACTGTGTGCTTAGTGATCGTGACAGACAATCATTGAGGGCAATTGTGACAAAAAATAAGAAAACCACAGTTGCAAAAGTTACTCCTGAAATGAATGTTATGTTATCAAACCCTGTGAGTACCAAAACAATTAGAAGAGAGCTTCATAAAGAGGGAATTGCTGGCTGTGCTGCTATTGAAAATTAATTCATCAAGGATGCTAATGCCCGAAACAGGAAAAAATGGTGTTTAAGTCATAAAGCCTGGACTATAGCGTAGTGGAAGAAGGTCGTATGGTCTGATAAGTCTTCTTTCACATTGTTTCCCACTTCTGGCAGAGTTTATGTCTAGAGAACGCCATCGCAAGTCCATAATACAAACTCCTTATTGCCAAGAGTGAAATATGGCGGGTGTTACATCTGAGTAACACATTTTTCTTGTAAATTTATGGGCGGTTGTCTGCTCAGTATCTTAAAACTATTGAAGTGGTGACATCTTAGCAGAAAAGGTTATATTAAAAAGGTTTATTAGCACTATTTACATTTCAAAGGGGAAAATTCTTACAAGAAGTGGCCAAAAAGTTTTACAATCTATTTCATCTTAATTTTAAAATCTATTCTTTTCTTTTTTTTTCATTGTTGCCAAACTCTAATTTTTGTAGCCTCGAGGTGGAAAGGATGATCATTTCTTCTTTTCAAGGCTTACATTCATCAGCGGGGCTTCTGGGATGGTTTGGGGCAGCCATATCGTAATTCTCTTCTGGCCCCATGATAACTCTGTCAGGGCACATGACTGCCAAGACTTATGTGAACATTTTGGCCGATCAAGTCCATCCCATGGTTCAAATTTTATTCCCCAATAGTGATCGTGTCTTCCAAAGTGACAGCACTACTGTTCACTCAGCTTTTATTGTCTAGGACTGGTTTTCTGAGCACGCTGATGATTTATCACATCTCCCCTGGCCACCACAGTCTCCAGACCTGAATATTGTCCAACCTCTGTGGTCTATACATTGGAGCGGAAAGTGCGTTCTCGTTATTCACCGAAAACATCATTATCTGAACTTGCCACCGTTTTACATGAAAAATGGTACAATATTCCCTTGGCAGACATACAGGAACTGTATTTATCCATTCCGAGAAGACTGCAAGCTGTTTTGAATACTAACGGGTTTCCTACCCCATATTAGACAAGGAAACGTATCTTTTTTAAGGTGTTTCCATATTTTTGTCCAACCCCTGTAAATGGAAGTGGTTTTTGTTGTTTTCCAATGAAATTCCATTGTGTTTGCACCATTTGCCGCCCTTGAGAAGCTTGAAATGACGGGCCTGCTTCACTATCCCAAAAATTAGTTTTTTCAGAATCCCTTTGAAGTATTATTTTATTTTACGAACTATTTAAGTAAACTTCAAAATGTTACTGCTTAATTCAACGGGTAACTTTCAACATAAAAAGAACTTTCCAAAATTGTATTAAACCTTTTTCTAATCCAGTAAATTTATTGCATCTTTCTTCTTTTGAAAACAAATCGATTCTTTGCCGCAATAAATAGAACTTCAAAGAAGCATAATTTCTATTCTTAAGAAACGATTAAATAACGGAAGTCCTTTCTCTCTGCTTTCAAAGCAGACAACGATAAGGGTAGAGAGAATCCAATCAATGTTTTCTAAATATAAATCCTTGAAGTTTAGAAAACACCGCGTCAGTGAATCTATTCAAGTTCGAGCTTCATTTCGTGGCTACTCTCCTTTTTCTCATAGTTTTAAAAATAACAATTAAATGATTTCATTTTACATGATGAGATTTTTTCGTAGAAGACACAGCACTTGACAAATAATGTGTTTGACAAATCTGCCGCTTTAGAGAAGATGCCGCCAGAGGGGGCAGGGGCCCCAGTCTGTCGCGCCCCAGAGCCGGTTCTAATAGCTGAATTTGGTGCGTACATGATGAATCAATGGAGAGAGGTACCGTAATTCCAATTAAAGTGTTTAATATCAAATGCAAAAAAAAAAAAAAAAAAATACAGAGAAGCGACGAGCAGTGTTTCACGCTCTGATCACCTATTTTTCACATTTTATTTTCTTTTCCTCGCTTGAAAAACATTCTCTGCACGAACTTTATTGTCCCCCCCCCCAAGTAGCAGCAATGTTTGATTAATTACAAATAACGATAGTTTGGGCTAATTAGCTATTTTATAGTAAATCGGACTTATTTAATTTTTGTCTTTTAAATTTGCCTTTTAAATTCCATTAAGCTCAAGTAGTTTTTCACTCTTAAGTTATGTACTAAATGGTACAATCAAATATGTGTAGATTAATTCATTATAATAAAACGCAGTGTTGATGTTACCCGTACGTTTTTACAATGGGCAATACGTAGGGGAATGTGGTGCAAAGTGAAATGGTTAAATATTTTCCCAGTTTGCAGCGCCACCTACCTAGCAATATTTTAACTAAGTTTCTAGACATGTAGTTGATTCCTGTCAAAAAATAAGTAGCTCCAAAGATCAATGAAAAAAGTTTTCAAGTCATTTTCAAAATTTGATACTTTTTTGTAATATTCATGGTTTTTCAAAAATATTGTTACAAATCTTGTAAATAGTTGTGGTTTTTCCTGCCTTGCTTTATTTTCATTAGTTTTGGTTTTATCTGGCGACATGTTGCAAATGTATCTGAAGATATCACTTTTATCACTTGTATACCGGCCCTGTAACGTTTTGTAGTTTTTACACTTGCCCTGCATTTAATAAGCGTGAAGACATTTTTCGCTCGGAGTGTTTTCTTTTTTTTTCTTTTTCTTTTTATCGCTAGAACTTTCTCAATGGAATTGTTCAAGTTATGAATGATTTGGAATACTCCGGATTTTGCTGGAACATTATCGAAACTACGTTTCGAGTATAAATAGCTGGCCTTGAACACAAGTCAGTGAGTTGTTTTCAGATTTGATTCTGGTGACTCGTTTTATTCGCTATTCGCTTGGGCGATGTTTTGCTTTTGTAATTGCTTAATTACTGTTCACGTTAGATACGTGGTGCTGAATTACTGTTGAGAGTACAGTGTACTGTTTGCTGCTTAATTGCTGATGTTTAGCAATTGTTTTCTGCTCTTATTGTAAATAGTGTACATACTTGTAAATAAATTTATAGTTACTTCCTCAAGATTGGAATGCTCATTTGAAGAAAGTTGAAGGTGCTACGGACTCGTTACAATATTTTTGTTATTATAAAAGGATTTTTTTTTTATAATTATCATTTGAACTATTAATTGAGATCTACTGACTACTGATATCCAGTGTAGTCCTTATTTAGATTATATTAGGCATGTTTTGATTTCAAATGTTCAATGTAATTTGTCAAGTGCACGCAGGGCAAAGTGGATAGGGCAAAGTGAAATAGTTCATTTTGTATACTAATCATCTACTTATATTAAAAACAGAGTATCTTTCTAACTATCTTTCTAACTATCTTTCTATGTCACGCTTCTTTCTCCTGAACGCCAATGAACTGAAAGTCGAACCAGGTACCGATAGATAGGTAATTTTTCAGGCTTCATTAGTTTCAATTTATATAATTATACGATTTTAATTAGCGAAGATATCAATTAATAAGTAGTCAAATTTAAAGTGATAAAATAAATGATTAAATATGAAATCCATTGTTGCATTGCAAAACGTGGTTGCTATGAAACAGTAATAAAAATGATAATGAGAATTTTGAATGAAGGCTTAACTAAATCAAACACGAAACTCATAAACGGGCGACTTAGGCAGGGATTCAAGTGAAACAGGCTATTGCAAATTACAATCGCGACTGGAAATGAATTACATTAGAACGTTTCTTGATAAAAACATCTTGACGTCAGCGTGACGTTTGCCTATAAAAAACGAGCTAGATAAAACGTCACAGCCTACTTGGCGAATAAGAGGAGATCGCCGAGTGCTTGTGAGCTCTTATTGGCTCCGCCCGTAGTGACGTCATGCCAAGTTAAGTTGATGATAATCTAATTCATTTCCAGTAGCGATTGCAATTCGAAGCGATCGCAGTGCTGTTTTACTTGAATCCCTGCCTTACATAGTATTTTTATCGCTAGCTACTTGTAATATTTTGAAACATTCATTTGTTGAAGAGCCATCTACTTATATTAAAAACTGAGTATCTATGTCTGCTTCTTTCCCTTGAGCGAGCTGAACTTACTAAAACTTTCCTCACCATTTTGAAGGCGCGAAGCATCTCATTAATTCGAATGATTTCTTAGATGCAGGAAAAAAGTGAAGGCCTGAAGCCAAGGGCGGATCCAGAAATGTTCCAAGGGAGGGGCGATTGTTTTTTTTTTTTTTTGTTTTTTTACTTGCCTCCTTTTCTTACCACATTCCCTGGTTAACACATGTTAATTACAAATGTTTCGGTTTTCAATTTCGAAAAAATTCCAGATCAGAGCCCCGAAACACAACCAATTCTCATAGTATCATCGAAGACCATCTAAAATTGCTTTTTTTCAACTTCAAAGTCGAAAAACTGCAGGAAGAGAGTCCCTCAAGGGAGGGGCGATCGCCCCCATCGCCCCTCCCTTGTATCCGCCCTTGCCTGAAGCGCCTGTTAGCGAGCCGCTTTGGCGGGGAGTAGTTTCTTGAAACATTCTTTACTACTTTAAAGGCGAGAAGCGCCCGTGCAACGCCGGGCCACGCAGCTAGCTGCTTGGGCATTGGTGGGCCACGTACGTATAGTATGTCTTAAAATCTTATGAAAATTGAATTATATCTAATAATATCACATCAGAATGAGGTAAGAGTTGGGTGGCGGGAGGACATTACGAATCAACATGCCTCAGGAAGCTAATCTATACTTCGCAGCAACTTAACTTGTCAGTGACGTCACTACGGGCGGAGCCAATAAGGGCTCACAAGCAGTCAGCGGTCTCCTCTAATTCGCCAAGTAGGCTGTGACGTTTTATCTAGCTAGTTTTTCATAGGCTAACTTCATGCTGTTGGCTCCGCCCGTAGTGACGTCACTGCCAAGTTAAACTGCTGCGAAGTATAGCTGCCCTGGCAGCTAGTTTATTTACTAAATCACGTTCGTATTTCTTCATTTTTTAATTTATTTGCATTATTTTACTTAATTATTTACTTTTTTACTCATTCATTAACTCATTTTCTAATTCATTCTCTATTTTATTCACTGATTTATTTTTTCTCACACGTTAGTTAATGTATTTATTCATGTACTTGCTCATTCGTTTATTTTTCGTTAATTATTTTTTTTTTCCGTTTATTTACGCATTCATTTGATGAAAATTACTGTTAATCGTCGAACTGAAAAATTTTCATAACAAAAATATCCTGTTTTTCACTTTGCCCCATGATTTTTTGAGGTGAAAATTTTTCACATTTTTTTAGGGCGCTAGACCAGGGCCTAATTTCCCAATAGGCAGACTAGGCAGCTTTTGCGGCAGGGGCGGCAAATGTTCTTTTATTATTGAAAGAAAAATATTAGCGTTCTTTCATTTTCGATAGCGAAATCCTTTCCTTGTTATTTAGAAATGTTTACTTTTTCGCATATTATGAAGATGAAAAGCGGACCTCAATTATACAATATTAGGTGTAATTGCGCTTGAAGAGAAGTCGCAACAAGATTGGAGTTTGTCAATGATTTTTGGTTTCATACTGAAATTTATCCATTTGTGATTTCTTGAGTGCTTGACGCGTATTTTTTCTTTTACAATTTATTATTTTATTTGAAATTGTTTTCTGTTAACCCTTTAAGTGGTTTGCTCGTACGGTGTACGCGCTACCCGAATTTGGCCTCTTCTGGTTTGCCCGTACGGCGTACGGGCATTGATATTTTCAGATTTCCTTTTCTGGTTTTCCCGAACTGTTCGGAAAATTGTAAACCTCAAAATTCACAGTAAGTGTGAGAGAAATTTTTGCATAATTTGTAAACCATTCATTACTGGATGCAGAATGTACTTGAAAATAGCAAATATTTCGGGATTTTGTGACCAAAATTGTAAAATAAAAACTACTAGGTGACCCGTGCGGAATTCCGCAAAAAAAAAAAAAAAAAAAAAACCCTCTAAACTTAAAATTTAATACGACAATTTTTATTGGCTTCATTTGCACAACATCGCCATCTACAGCCGTCGTTCTGACAACTTTTCAAAGAGATCAAAGACACGTTCACTTTTACAACTACTACAAAAGTGATACCCTATATTAAAATCAAATACCCAAGGCTACTACTAAACTAAATACTAACGTTATCGCAAAACTACCATAGTATTTTGAAACAATAAAAGTTACAATTAAGGTTTACCGAGCTAAGCCTTGGCTTGAAATGTCGCATTTAAAATTGATTTGAGCAACAATGTAACGATTTTGACAGTTGAGCAAAAAATTTAACTTTTTCAAACTTCAATCGCTTATAAGTCGCTTAAACGTGGATTTTCGAGATTCTCGTTACGCGGCGCTAGCGGAGAAACGTTCTAAAGAACGCATTTTTTTTAATCTTTCGAATGAAATCAAAATGGAGACGATACGACAATTATTTCGCTAGATAGAGTCAATTTTGTGCCCAAAAATTGAAGTTCGAATAAAAAACGAACCGACACTTTTTAGAGGGTGGGTCTAATTTTCGTCAATAGCCCGCGGGATAAGCTTCAAAATCATAAATTTTCATGCAATTCGATAAAGAAATGAGCGAGTTTCGCCCGGGTATAGGATTCGGCTTAGAGAAATAATATATGGAGATTGTAAAAGCATTGAAAACGAAAAAAATAAAAAATAAAAATTCTTTATATTCTTATTCTGTTAAGTATGGTACTTAACTATATGCAATAAAAAAATATGCCTTTTTTGGAAGCATTTCTGGTAAAATAATTGACCGCTTAAAGGGTTAATATTGAGTTTTGGATGCAAACAAAGCTGAGTAACGAGCGAAAGAGTCTGATTGGCTCTTAAACAAAGTAAACGTGCTAAATTAAAAATCAAAGAATAAAGAGTTTTGAAACAAGATACATAGTTTTAGAATGGGCAGATTTCAAAAGTGGAAAATTTAGGTTTTGAAATGTAATTCAATAACAATTTAAAAGTAAAATGCCGTCAAAAAGTGGAGTTTGTAAAAAACTCATGTCAGTGAATGTATGACAAAGAGGAATTCAAATCGTAGATTCATAAAAAAAATTAACAGGGTAAAAATGCTATTATGAATAAAGATGACAGCAATGATAAAATGGTCAACGCACAAAACATTGAGGTTCAGTGATCAGCGAAGATTCAGCTATATGAGTAACGAGCGTGCGTGGGAACTAAACCCTGCTGTTTCGCATTTGGCCAATCTTCAAACCGGAAGATGTGTGCATTTGTCCCGCAACCCAGATCCCTTGGTCACTTGAACTGAGATGGGCATGGTAGGACTTTAGTCACTGAGCTTAGTTTTTTTCCCGTGTTAAATAACAAAGTTAAATATTCGATAGCGAAACACGATTTTCATCAAAATAACGCAAAAGAATAAATATAAGTTGTTCGGAACAAAATCGTTTTTAATCAAACTGTCTTTTTGGGCGAAAGATGTCGAATATTGCAACAACTCAAAGAAGGCAGTTTATTCTGAAAGTAAATATGCTGTCTTAGTGAACCATGCTTAACACTCTAAACAAGTTTCGTTTACTGCTTATTTCCATTCCCCATTTTATATCATTATACTGTGACTTTTAGGTTTAAATCATGCTTATAACATTTTATAATAATTCATCTGCGTTGTCATTATAAGGAACCGTTTTACGACTTCAGACAATGAAAGAGAACAAATTTTATAAAACTGTAAAAGAGCTAAGAGAAAATAATAATAATTTATTAATTGATATATGTAAATATGTATACAACACATGCTGTAAATATTATTTAAATTGGAGTAATGGGAATTGTTTCTTGCCCTAAAACAGGAAAAAGCCTATGGGCACAGTAAAAATGTGAAAAATTAAATACTAATGGGAAACGTCGTCATTTCTTCAACAGATGGACAATTTTAATTTTCAGAAAATTAAACATTTTAGAGACTTTAGTTACATTTTTGAGTCGAGGAATTTTAATTCTTTTTTAGATGAGGGGGGGGGGGTCGGCAGATTTTTAATCTGCCTAGGGGCGGCATGGAGCTAAATTCGGCTCTGCTAGAAACCGCTATCTTGTTGCTCCTTGCGCGTGTGTTTTTTGGGCTAATACAGTGGCGGCTATTCATGCTAGTCGTTTCAAAATTTTCCAGCTTGGAGGGAATATTTTCTAGATTAGGTAATACGAGGCACACCGCACACTTCAAAAAAAAAAAAAACAGTTTTGTAAATTTATGAATAGAGCTGGTCTTGACTAGATTTTGAATCATTTTCCATCTCTGTAAAACTATTTCCCTGCCTCTCTCCGCGGCATAGCAGAGATCGCAACTCCGAGGTATGGTTCACCCCCCCCCCATATTTCTCCTCATTTAAATTGATAAGTGATGGGGAAAAGTAAAACACAGTGTAACTTCCACTGATTGAAACGAAGATTCAGTCCGGGGGGGGGGGGGGTCCATTAAAAAAAAAAGAAAGAAAAGAAAAGAAATAAAAAAAAGAAGAAAGTTGTTTAAATGAAATTCCTCTTCTTAGGATTTGACATTTTATCAGCTTGTGTCAGAAAAATATTCAATTTTTATTGGAAGTAAAATTGTCTTTTATTCTTTTTTCACGGAGATAAAAAGCATTACTAGTTTAAAAAGTAGAAGCCGCCTATAAATCGGTTCTCTTGAAACTATAGAATGCTGAATGGTGAATGCACAATATATTCAGAAATTAGCTTTATTTATGTTCAGAGATTGTATATGTATTTTTTTTCTCAAGAGTAACTCAGAAAGCTCCTTTTCGATATTTCTCACAGAACATCTGTATAGCTAATGTAGTTGTAATTCACATTTGATCGAAGGCCAGCATTACAGTGCAGCGGAACAGCGGATCCTGCTGAATTAGTGACCTCTTTTCGCCAACTGCTCGCCATTATGTCATTTGGCACCCTTCTAGTGGAGTGGTCAAAAAAATTGTAACCCTATTTACTCTCTGAGAATGAAGCCAAAAAGCGGCGTGGCGATATTTGCAGACACGTTTCCAGCGTCCAAGTGCCGGTTATGATTTTTTTTTGATTTACAATAAGATATTTTATTAGGAGTAAACCGGGTAAGTGATGAATTTTATTTTCAAAGTACATCTTTTCTGCTCCACAAATTGTGGTTTAATTTTAGTCATATGTATCTCTTTCGCATGTCTACGAAAAGTTGTATAATGTTTGAGACAAAATTAGATTGAATATTTTAAACTCACATTTTATGAAAAAAGGTAAACGAAGTAAGATACATGTTGTTTATTGTAAAATTTGCACTCTTGACAAATAATTCCTCTTACATTTCTTCTGAGTCAAAAAATGCTTTATTTTATTGGTGAATATAACCACATCAGATAATTGTTTTGTTAGCTAATCTTTTTCTGTCTTTTGATTAACAATTGAAGGAGCAAGTGGATAAAGGTGATATGTGACATTTGAATTTCGCCGATTTAGATAAATTCAGATTAGTGTGTGTTCAATTGTGTTAACTCACATACACCTTTGAAGGGGCAAGTGAAGGGGCAAGTAATATGTGACATTTTTTAAAATTTCTCGAAAAAGCTTTCAAAAAAAAAAAAAAAATTACCTTTTCATCTTTATCCCTGGTATAAAGTAAGTTTTTCCAAAATTGTCACATATCACCTTTATCCTCTTGCCCCTTCAATTGTTGATCAATGCAGCTGGTCAAAAGATTTATCAACTCATCAAAGACTTAAAGGGGAGAAGCTCTTTTAAGTCAATTGTTATCAAACATCCTAAGTTAAAGTATTTATTTTTTTAATAGTAAAAGTGGTTATAAATTTTATTTATTTTTGTTGAATTACTAAAATAGTTCAATACATTTATTCAGTTACAATATATTCTCCCTGGTCTGTAAATAAATATTTAAAAGAAAGATAGAGAAAAATACTTTTAGCACACTTATTACAGCAGTAGCAGTTTTTTTACTGTAAAATATGAGACTATTTTTCTAATCTTTAAATCTCACCTGCCATGATAATAAACAGGCTTTCTTTTAATGCAATACAGCATAGGTGCCCAGCTCTCTGCCTATTAGTCAAATAAGACTCTTGAAGCTGACCTAAGTGGTCTGGTTGGTTGGTTGATTTTGGTTTTGTGGAGAAGAGCTCTTGTGGGTTGTACTACGCCAAGCCATTGTTTTGTTCAATTTTATAGATAAAAAACCATGTTTAATCAGAATGTCATAAATTTGGAGCCAAATAATTAGAAATTAATTTCTGGACTACAGGTACAGACTTTGCATTAATAAAATAAGTGTAAAGTTATGTAACAATAGTTCTTTGCTTCAAATTTTCGTTCCATTCCATGTTTGTTGTGTAGAAACATTTTAAAACTTTATGCATTCTGCTTAGCCTGCGAGAGTTGTCTTAATATGAGATGTGGCCTTCAGGCAGAAAAAGATTGGATACTACTGCACTACACAAAGATTTAAAAAAGAAAGACTCTAAATTGAGCAATTTCCTTATGAAATTCATTGTGATGACAAAAGAGGTGGCAACAAAGATGAAATCTAGGGAGGAGGTGTGTTCACTTGTGGGAAAAGAATCGAATGAAGAGGTTTTGGGTTGAACGAGCTAAACCTGCATGTTAGCATTTTTCTTTCGAGCCTATTTAAACTCAAAGCAACTCTAGATGATTCTAAGATTGGAGCTCTTGAAAGAAATTGTCATTTTTGAGGATCATGCAGTTGCTGCTCTCAATTATTGGGAAGCCATGTATGAAAATTTATGTCTGTAATATAAGAGCTTCGATCCCCTTTCATGTTGTACTCTGTGTTATTTTTTAAGGTTGTGGCTGTAGTAAAATGAAAAATCTTTTAATCTTTTCGACTTTGTTATAAAAAGGTGTGACTATTAATAATGTACTATTGCTTCAATGAGGTGTTCATTTATTTGTTTATGATCATGATCAATAAGGATTGGCAAGAGACAAGATTGCTATCACTAAATAAAGAGAGACTCAAGGATGCCCCGAGCTTAAATTTTTGCTACTTGGAAATTCTCAATTTGCCGAATGAAATTTCAGTATGTTCTGAAGAATGAAATATAATCTTATACCACTACTTTAGGGGAAAGGACAATAGGTATCACTAAAAAATTAATAAAATAAAACAACAAATAATAAAATAAAAACAAGCATTTTCAATCTTTTATTCAGATGATTGACAAATATTTTAACTTAGATAAACAACAAAATATATATTTTGAACCGTCAAAACGATTGATTGGAAAACAAACATATTGACTGCATGAGAGATCAACAACTGAATTAAATTTTATAAATTGGTTCTCCTCATTTTCAAAAGTAACAAATATAGAGAAAAACAAAGATTGCAGCTAGACACACACAATATGTATAATTAAAAAAATTTTTTGCAATACTATCCCTGAATTTGCTGAATAAGCAAAGTTTTTAGGAGGTCCCTCTTAGTTAGCACAGCATTTTATTTTGCTAAAGTCGTGCAAATCCTATGTATTTGCAGTCTAAGAATAATTTAGTATGGTATGTTACTGATGGATGAGTTATGTTACAGGCTTTTGCTATTTATGTTAAGAAAACATTGTGTAGTGCATTTAATATTTTATCATTACTTGTTTTATTTTTAGTTAAATCCAATGCTCTTTTCTGAAATATGTCTTTGTTTAACAATTTCAGCCTCAAGATGATTTTATTGAAAGCATGTACCTCTTTGAATCAGCTCAGCATTTCTGCTGTTCAGAAAGGTCACTGGGTATTCTCTGTGAAAGGGCTCAATACCAGTGCCTTATTGAGGTGCAAAGCCAAGAAAGCAGAAAATTCCTCAAAGGATGCTCCAGTGAAAGGAATTCCATACTCCAAGCTCAGCGTTGGTGTTCCCAAAGAAAGTTGGAAGAATGAGAGACGTGTTTCCTTGTCCCCTGCTGCAGCTGCCACTTTGGTCAAGAAAGGTTTTCAGGTAATTGAATTTTTCGTAAAGGTGTCCTTAGATTTCTTGTAGCTTAGTAAAGTACCAAAGCTCTTGGCAAAAATGTCCAACCAGGAATCGTACAGACACATTCACCACAGTAAACACAGAGATAAAAATTTAAACATATCGATCACTAGTCTTTTAAACCAGCGTGATCAATATAAATATGACATAATGTAATGTACTAAAGCAGTGTGTCTCAACCAGGGCACTATTGCCCTCTGGGATGAGTAGTGAGAGGATGCTAAGTGGTCATATAAGGTCATTTTTAACTTGTGTTTCTTATAAACTAGCCTCCAACCAACTCTCTTGCAAATTCACTAGGGGGGGTGGGATATTTTTAAACCTAAAGGAGTGTTGGTGCTAGCTGTAAAAAAGTTGAGAATCACTGTACTAAATCATACTGTATTCAGGGTTTGTACACTCCTTCAAAACTCCCCCAATGCTCCTTCATTTATGAAATTTTTTTGAAGCAACCTTCGAGCTCCTGCGTTTTGATACTGGCTCTTTCAAAAAGTAATTGGGAAATACAAATTTTGACATGTTAAAAGTAGTTCTTCAAAACCTATTTTTTCTCTTCTAAAAATGTTTATTTATGGTTCTAGATTAGGTACAAGCCTTGTGTATTATATAACAAAGTAGCAAAGTCATTGTTTTGTTAACTCGTGTTACACTCTACAAAGGTATTTCAATAACTGAATTTTTTTACTAAGAAATTGTCTTAGTGTCTCTTCTAGGCAGTTTCGGGAGGATCCTGTGTTTTCTTTGATGCTTTATAACAGTTAATGCACATTTTTTTTTCTTACACCCATTATTTTTATTTTCACAATCTGCAATGCAAATGCGAGTTTTAAACAAATTTAAAAAATTGATATCAGTAAAAATAAAAAAATCCAATTTTCATTCATGAAAAAAAAGTTTTTGAAAATATTTTATTATTTACTCAATATACTACCTGTCCAATTCTCCCAATAAGAAGAAAATTGTTGCACATAGAATTTTTCTATCGTAATAGCTCATTCCGTCATTAGTTTTCTTTCTTTTTTCGTGCATAAATTCAAAACTTAATAAATTATCAAAGTGTCTATGAATTTTTTTTTTTTTCGAAACCCATGTTTTTTCTTTCTTTTATGAGCACATTTTGTGATCTTAATGATAAAATTTATTTTTATCATTATTAAAATGAATCCTCAATTTTCAGGTCAACATTGAAAAAGATGCAGGTTTGGAATCAAAATTTAGTAATGCGGACTATGAAGCCGCCGGAGCCAAAATAATTGATGTGAATTCAGCATTTCAATCAGACATCACATTAAAAGTGCGTGCACCATCATCTGCAGAAGTGGGCAAATTCAGAGAGGGCAGTACACTCATCAGTTTTATGTATCCTGCTCAAAACCAAGATCTGTTGAAAGCATTAGGTGATCGTCGCATGACAACTTTTGCAATGGATTGCATTCCAAGAATTAGTAGAGCTCAAGTCTTTGATGCTCTTAGTTCAATGGCTAATATAGCAGGATATAAAGCAGTTGTAGAAGCTGCAAACAATTTTGGAAGATTTTTTACTGGTAATATACTTTTAGTAGCATAACATTATGCTTCTTGTTCAATTAACTATACAATGTATATTTATTTATAAACACAAATAAATTAAAAATTTTGCATATTTTGTAGTTTTTTTTTTTTTCAAATTTTATTGATTGGTTACTTTTGCATGTCTCCTGTAGAGTATTTTTGTTGTGGCTAATATTTTTTACGTTTACAGATCAATTTTTATAATTTTAGAAATTTTAACTAGTTTTAATCTAGGAAATATTTGTTTCTGCTTTATTTCATTGATAAATAAGACAGGTATTGAATGCCTACCTGAAAATCAACTGCTTACAGTCTTGTCATTTTCAAATTCAATTGAACCAAACTTTCTAATGGTTTTCTGCTGTAGTTTAAGTGTGTTTAGTTTATTATAACCTGTATATGTTAGAATTTATTTTCAAAAAAACTGCTTTGTGAAAATTTTATTCATTTATTAAAGTTTTTCAAAGAAACATTACTTTAAAAATATTAAAAATAGCTCTGTTGAGGAAAAAAAATGCTTTTTATTGTAGGCCAAATAACAGCAGCAGGCAAAGTTCCACCTGCCAAAGTGTTAGTTATCGGTGGTGGTGTGGCTGGTTTGTCAGCTATTGGAACTGCAAAGAATATGGGAGCTATAGTTAGAGCATTTGATACCAGAGCTGCTGTGAAAGAACAAGTGGAGTCATTTGGTGCTGAATTTCTGGAAGTAAATGTTAAAGTAAGTCTTTATCTTTCTAATTCTTCCTTTTAAAATTTTTGAATGAACAAAGATATATTATCTGTATTTTAGTTTATTAATTTTGATTTTGTTAGTTTGCCGACAATTTTTTTTTTTTTTTAATTCATGAGTCTGATAATTTGTTATTTTGATTTTATTGACGCTGATTTTTTGATTTTTTGCTAGGTAATTTTAACGCCATTCTTCTGTTTCTCTTTCTTTGTGCCTAATGTCTTTTAATTTGCCTGATTAAAAATCTAAAAATTTTACTTGATACTGCTCTTTTTTTCCAACCTTAATCACTTCATCTATATTTATGTGTTCTATTAATAATTTTTAGCACTTTATTTTTTTATTGTTTTTATATAGTCATTTTTTATGTAATTATTATATGAAGCATAAAAAATGAATGTGAAGCATAAGTAAAAGTTTAGTTTTTTGATGTATTAAAATTTGTATATGTTCTTGTGTTTTATATTTTGAGCTGTATTTTTTCTCTCAGGAAACTGGTGAAGGTGTTGGAGGATATGCAAAAGAAATGTCCAAAGAATTTATTGAAGCTGAAATGGCTTTGTTTGCTAAACAATGTAAAGAAATTGATGTCCTCATCACCACAGCTCTTATACCTGGAAAACCAGCACCTAAGCTAATTTCTAGGGTAAGAAAGTAATATTTTTGGACTTTCATTTTGGTTAGAAACCCAGTTATGGGAAAATATGTAAAATCCAGTGAGCGAAAAAAAAAAAAAAAAGCATATGGAGTGTGAAATTTTTTTATTCAGGACATATTTTTGTACAATACTGTGATACTCTTCTCATAAATATGAATGGAAGTTACATTTCCGTAAAAGTTGCTTTTTTGGTGTCACTCTTTCATCACAGTTAAATTGTTACTTAAAAAGAATAATTAATAGTTCTTAAGTGGTGTCACCCAATTTATCATTTAAATATGATAGCTTAACCGTTTAAGTGACTTTGAATGTCTTGACGATAACACATGTCCTCGGAAATGAGGCTTATGTTTTTCAGCTATGAAAATATAAAGAAAAAGTTATAGAAGTCTTAAGTGTCACTCATTTTGCTTTGGCATGTTGAAATATGATTAAAAAGTAGACATTAAATATGATGTATGTACTTCAAAATAGTTTCATTGAAATTATTCCTTTAAAGTTATCAATAAAAACAGCTAATTTCAAACTGTCTAAATCCCTAATTGGTCGGAGAGTATCATGTTTATTGATTTTTCTTTCAGATTTAATTTTGGTGTCCTTTAATCTGTAATTTTTTTGTAGAATAAATGGCAAATATTGTAGAGTAACATTTAAGCAAATTATTTAAAAATTTTATATATTTAGAATGATTTTATGTAGATTTTTTGATGTTTGCTTAGGCAATGGTAGAATCAATGAAACCCGGATCTGTGATTGTAGATTTAGCATCAGAAGCTGGTGGAAATGTTGAAACCACACGTCCAGGAGAATTGTCTGTACACAATGGTGTCATTCACATTGGGTATACAGATCTGCCCAGTCGACTGCCTACTCAATCATCAACATTATATGCAAACAATATTTCTAAATTTCTCTTATCAATCGGTAAGCATCTTCAATGGATTTTGGTTTTTGTGTATTAGATGCTAAGTTTAAACTTTGTAGCAATCTTGATAAAAATATCTTGAAGTCTGAATATGTCTGTTAATGACAGAAGATTAAATTGTAATTCTGTTGCATTTTTACTTTTAAGCCAAAATTGGGTATTTAATTTTTTTTTCTTTCAGATGTTCTAATATTAAATAAGTACGTACAGTAGACTCTCGATAACTCGAAACTGAAGGGAAGGCATGATAAATTCGAGATATCGAAAATTCGAGTTATCGAAAATCTAAAAAAAAATTCATTTGATATAGGTACATGTATATTATTAAAGAAAAAACCGAACACAAAGTAAGAACTTACCATAATTTATTTAAAATAGCTGTGAAGAAGAGTTTGACGGGTACTCTTCTTTCTTTCGGCGTCAATTACATTTTCCAAATGAGAAAGAGCATTAAATATTTTTGTGTCCATATCAGGTCTTTGTTCAATAAACGCTCTCATCACAAGCATGGCACTTTCTGCTTCTTTGAAGGTTATCTTTTTTGGAGAGGTAAGTTCTTCAATGTCATCGCCTTCTTCTTCTGAGAGTGGTCTACACTCATTAATGATGTCTTTATCCGTCAAACTTCCGCCCACTTCAACATCATTATCTATGTCGACAAAATCTCTAAATGTTGTTACAGGATCCAGTTGCAAAGCTTTCGAAACTAAACTCTATTCTTCACAGACTGAATCCTCAATTGTTTCGTTTTTTTCTTCCTCTATGTGGTTATTCTCGTCAGATTCTTTGACGAAGCCTGCCTTTATAAAGCAATTTGCTATTGTTTGTTGAGAAACACAATTCCAGGCTTTGTCAACCATGCGCACGGCCTGCAACACATTTACGGAGGCGGTACATCCTTCGTCAATATCAGCAACACATTTTTTGACTACCTGATGACGATATTTCACTTTGAAATTTTGGATGATTCCTTGATCTAATGGCTGCAACTTTGAAGCTGTGTTGGGCGGCAGGAACTCCAGATTGATACAGTTCAGCTTTAACATTACTGACTTTGGATGGGCTTTACAGTTGTCAATAAATAGAACAATCTTACGCTTTTGACGAGATATTTTACGGTCTAAATTTTTTTAGCCATTTTTCAAATAATTCTCCAGTCATCCACGATTTTTGGTTAGCCTCATAATCCACAGGTAATGATTTAATTCCAGCGAAACATCTTGTTTTTTTTTATTTGCTTATTACCACGGGCTTTATTTTTTCCGTGCCATCCATTGGCGCACAATAGTACAGTGACTTTTTCTTTGCTTCTCTTTCCACCTTGGCAAGTTTCTCCTTTTATGGCCATTGTTCTGTCCGGAAGACATTTGAAAAAAAGGCCTGCTTCATCAGCGTTAAATATATCCTTGGCTTCATATTCTTCCAAAATTGGTGGCAATTTAAGCTTCCATTCGTTGCAAACTTCTTCACTGACACTGCCACTTTCTCCACAAATTTTGTAAAACGATATGCCGTTCCTTTTTTTGAAAATTTCAAACCAGCCACTGCTGGCTTTGAAATCTTTGAATCCTAGCTGCTTTTCTGAAATCCTCCGCCTTTTCTCTCAATATCATTCCACCAAGCGGAATGTTCTGGATCCGACACTGTGTTATCCATCTTCAAACATTTCTCCACTTCCGGATATTCACCTGTCTTCATTTTTTTACGATCCCCTTGATTATCATCAAAGTTTTTCAGAATTGTCTCTTTGATTTTTAGAATCATTGACAATGTGCTATTCGGAATACCAAACTCTTTGACAATTTCACTTTTTTTCTGTCCTCCTTTTTCTACTGCACCAATCACTCTTTTCTTCTCTGCAATAGAAAGTGTAGAGCATTTTCGTTTTTCAGGCATTCTGCGATATGGAAAAGTTTTTTCACTGCACTAAGTAAAGTAGGAAGACGAAGGCTAGAATGAGCACTAATCTGAGAACTGGTAAGTCAAGTTGTGAAGCTATAATCTTTTTTCCTGGAAGTTTGATCAACAATGTCCACAGCAAGCAACAGCTGGACGTGTCTCCACCCACATGTGAAGACCACTTGTGTTCCACAAGAGATTTTTTCCTGAGCAGGTTGACCATTGTCCACGACTGACCACATGCAGCAGCTTCAATGTGTCTCCTCACCCACATGTCTGCGGGTAAGACAACTGTGAAAATCGCAAACAAAAGAAACAGGACACGTTCCTCTACTCAAGAGCGCGTAAGTATAAAGGAGATACAAAACACCCCAACGGAAAAAGGCACAGTTGTTTGATAATCCGAGTTTGGGGAGACTAAAAATTATTTGAGAGAATGAGAAAAAAAATTCGAGTTATCGAGAAAAAGGAAAAAATACTTCGAGTTAAAGAGAAAAAATTCATTAAAACATCACTGAAGGTGCAGGGAAAATTTTTTTTTTCGAGTTATCGAAGTTCAAGTTATCGCGAGTTGACTGTATATCAATGTATTGAACCTATTTCCTCTATCACCACTTTTTGTAACTACATGTTTAAATGTTAATGTTCAAGATCTCATATTATGACATTAGTTCTTGTGTTTTTTTCTTGGTAGTTAAAGTGAACGATCAATAAAATACTACTAGTAAAACTAGTAAACAAGCAGCAAGCTATACTTAATGTGTTCTATAGTATAATGCATAATCAGGCACCATTCTACATAATTTCATGGACTAAATCTTTTAACTGTGGGCTTCCATTACTAATTTAGTGATATATACTATATTCTATCTATTATTTGCTCATTTTAAATTAATACCAAATAGTTTATCATAGATTATAAGTAGTCTATCTTGTACTCTTAAATATATCAATGTTTGAAAGTTTTTAAAACAACTAATGACTGCTTTTGATTTTGAGTATTAACCTTTTGTTCCAATATTGTTTTTAATGGTTCTTTATTAAGTTTTTTCAATAATGGACTTAATCATTCTTGTTTTAAATCAACAGATTTGTTTGTTTTGCTTTAAAATGTTGTTGTCAGATTTATTTCACTTGCAAGTAAAAATAGGTCACAGAAACCATTTTCCAACTAACTACTCAGAAGAAATTATTCCCTCTTGTTGATGTTGTAAAGTTGCAGTTCTTCATACATATGTGGCAGGGGCACACTAATTGCCAGGGACCGCGCTAAGCATTCCCCATCTTGCCAAATACGATAAAATAGAAAATTCGGCGAAAAAACTTCTGATTTGGCTAAAGTATTGGCGAATGGAAAAACTCAGAAATTTTTACTTGGGAGCAAAATAACATGTATTACAATTTAAAAAAAAAAAAAAATAAAAATAAATTTTTTTCACTGAAACTCTCGAAGTTTAGCTAAGACTTGAAATTTGGCTAATTTACTGGCTAACAACTTAAAATCCTTAGCGTGGTCCCAGAGTTGCTTTAACAGCAGTGGATCATTAATTAACTTCAGCACTTTATGCACCTTTCAATTGTTTTGTATCTTAATTTTTCTAGGCCAAAAGGATCACTTTAACATTGACTTATCAGATGAAGTTGTTCGTGGATCTATTGTGCATCATGAGGGCAAACTTATGTGGCCACCTCCTCGCCCAAAAGAAAGTCCTGCTCCTGTGGCTGCCCAACCTGCTGCCCCTGCTAAGGTACCGCCTCCAGAACCTAATTACTTCAATGTGACTCTGAAAGATTCCCTGATGTATACTACAGGTATGATGCATATGTGAAATTTCTTTTGTAAATTTAACAGATCAAGGTGATAGGAGAGGGGACTCTGCTCTTATGTTATCCCCCCAAATTTTGATACTAATCTTTTTTTTTTTTCAAATTCTATTTTAGTAGACTGCACTTAATGTGTTCAGTGGAATGTCTAAACATGCATTTTCCTTACCAGGGGTACCGCAATACGTCAGTGACCTCCTAAAACTTTTCCTCATTCAAAAAATTTCGTCTGATATTCAGCAAATTTTGAGACAGACCCCTTTTACAGAGGAGTCTTTCCTGTCTTTTGATGTTATCTTTAGAGGAATTCACTAAATTAAAAACCAGTGAATCATAAATTGGAGAAAGAAAATAATTTAGTTCATATGTATTTTTAGTTGCTGCGAAAGTTATGCATTATTTTCATGCAACAACCTCCCTAAAAATTTCAATGGCACAGTTTGTGTTATGGACCCCTCCTCGTGAGCAACCTTGATTAGTGTATACTGAAAATACAAATAAAAAATTACGATCATGTTTATTTTTAGCAGTCTCCTTTTTGCAATGGATGGCTTTTGCAAATGCATCCAATTTTTCTGAAAGTACATAAAATATCTTTAATTTTTGTTCTGAAAGTCTTGAAAATTTTTTTTTTTCTGTAGCTAGTGGAATATTTTTAAAATTTAGTCTTTTCAAGTAAATATTAATTTGTTGAAAATGTATGCTCATGTTATGAATATTTAGTAAAAATTATTAACGATTTTTCTTTCCAGGTTTATCTACTTTGTTAGGCTTAGGCATTGTTTCTCCTAATCCTGCATTTACTACAATGATGACAACATTTGGGCTCTCTGGTCTTGTAGGTGAGCACATTAAAGCGAAGTTTTAAATACTATGCCGCTACTTGATTATCTATAACCAATCATTAGTTTGTATTTTTCTTGTGCTGCTGTAAAGAGCTCACATTTTTCATACTTACCATTCTTGTTACAACTTGAAAATATTTGTTTTTCTTCAAAATTTTTTGTAAATTGTTATTGTATAATGTATATGCAACATATGTGTTTTTGGCAAGTAATGTATTCCTATCTCATGTCATCATTCTTTTACCATCTAAGGTTAAGCAATTCCTTGTATTCTTACATTACTATATTGGGTACGTATGTGATTTTTTTAATACTATATTCATGTATCATTTAAAGAGGAATTGCACTGCCATTTCTAGTAACTTTGAAAGATTTTTATATTTGAAATATTGTTTTAATTGAAGCTTACACCTCTGCTGAAGAAATTCTTTTATTAGCACTTCGTTGCTTATTCTTATCTGTATCTGTTCGAAGGTGTGGATAATTTCCCAACACCAAAATTTGACCTGGACACAATTCACTGACATTTAGGGAAGTTTTGATCCACAATATCTTCAAACTGTCTGTTTAACCTTTAGAAGCCGGGCGGTACATATGCTGTACCGTAACTATTTTTTTTAGAGGACGATGTTGAGCTTTTCACTTGAACCCTTTGGAGCTGGGGATTTTTTCAAGGTTTCATACGTCTGGTACGACAGTTTATACCAGGGCCGTTGCGAAGCAAGTTCGGTTGGGGGGGTGTTGAGATTAAATTTGCCGACCGACTCCCAACGTTTTGCCGACTTATAAATATGAGTGAATTTTGATCCGTGATTTTCAAACGAATCGGCTCCATAAAGCGAGTAAATTGAGGGTGTTAAGTTTCAGAAAAAAAAAGTCATGATGCATTATGAATCCACATCAATTTCACGACATAACAATGGTTCATCAACCATATTGCTCTGAAAATATCTAAAAAATGTAGGATATAACTTCGCTTGCACACCCTGGCTATTAAGAGTGTGCAGAGTTGTCGGGTGTCATTTTAGACATTAAAATAAAAAGCTTTTTTTGTTAAGACGCAATTTCAAGTTATTTCTGTAAGGAGCATTAGGAACTTGTTTGATTTGTGGACGCTCTTCGACAAAGTTTCGAAATAGAAGCTCTAAAAACGCATTTTTGATTGTACATGGAAAGTTTTTGATATTGGCGTCCTAAAACGCAATTTCGGACTACATGCTAACGCGTTAGGGGAGGAAGTGGTTGCTCTCTTCCGGATGTGTTTGTGTGTGTGTGTGTGTGTGCGTATTATTATGTTTTTTATTAGCGATGACAAATTGCTATATATTTCCTTTTTGGACCTCAAATTGCAAGCAGTTCCTCTTTCAAATTGGCAGTTTTCCAGTTTTATAGCCAGTTTTCTAGCTTTCTTATGCTAGTCGTAGTGGCGCCATCTTTTAATTT